>CM021538.1:10686997-10709885 GCA_010994315.2 Pisaster ochraceus | reverse complement strand
TACAGGGGATAGGGAGAATGGTGAATTTAGAGCCTGAAAATGAGCCTTACAATATCAACAAATTAGAAAAAAAGGGAGTAGGGGAAATTACATAATCTGCATAAATTTAAAATGGCCACTTTTGCCTCTATTTTCACTAATATACGGACACGCCCTGGTAGTAGTAGAAATGATATCATTGTCACATCATATTTGTATGCAAGTGTCTCTTGAAACCCTCCAAAACAACATATCAAAAAGTAGACAAAATGAAGTAGGGGAAATATGCATAGTTTGCATAAATTAAAAATGGACGCTTTTGCCTCCTTTTTACTAATATATATGTATGTACAGACACACCCTGATAGTAGAAGAAATGATATTATTATCACAACATATTTGCAAGGCTGTTTTATGGTGTTTTTCTTGCATTGTTATCATTATGAATCCTGAAAAACAATTTTCATTTTTGCTATAATAAAGCTAATCCTAGTAACATATAGCAAATACACTATTGTCAACTATTCAAAAGCAACTCTAACGTGTTAAAATTCAAAGGTTGTATTTCTCATCAAGTAGAAAGGCTGCAGTATAATTGAACAGCCCCTAAGGCCTAAATGTATTAAGTAATCAGTTACAACTGAAAGTAATTCTTTTACCAGTTTAAGAAAAAACATATAGTTAAGAAATGTGCACATCTCTTCGACACTGTTCAACTGACTTGGTCCTACATATATTAGTAAAAATAGAGGCAAAAGGGGCCATTTTTAATGTATGCAAATTATGCATATTTCCCCTGCTTCCTTTTCCCTACTTTTTTGATATGTTGTTTGGGAGGGTTTCAAGAGACTTTTGCAACAGAAATAGTTTCTGTTGCAATTTTGTCTAGTTCAAACCACAGATTGACTAGACTATATGAAGAAGTTTGAGTAAGATGATTGACTATTACTAGCTGCTCAACACATTCAAACCTGATACACTTAAGGACCTACTACACTTGTTGTGAAGAGAAATACATGTTCTGATGTTTTGGGTTTAGTTTGGCGGAACTCTTTGCAACACCCCCATATACTGTACAAGGGGTAGTAATTCAATGATTAGTTCTTAGATTCAAGTGTCACAAACAACTGAGGGTGGTTATTGGCTATCAAAAAATGTATTTATATTTATTATTTTTTTATAACTATTAGTCAATCAAGGCTACCTCATATTTCTTACTCTATTTTGAATAAATTGAAGTGTCTTATAAAAAAAGATACAAACATTCCTGGTGTGTTTTTCAGATCAAGGTACAAATGAGGTGCATGTTTGAATACGAAATGGTACCACCAAAGCTTCTATTTCTACCTCCATGATCAAAGTAATTTGAGTATGAAAGAAGTATGCCTCCATTGTTAATATGAAATGAGAGGGAAGAGTTTATAAACATATGAAAGTGAAGCATTGTTCATAAGAATTCCTCTGATGCTTCACATTGCAAGCACACACTGTACGTCCCAATTTCATTGAACTGCTTAAGCATAAAAAGTAGCAAGCACAACAAAATTATGCTTACCAGAATCAGGTAAACAGCCAAAATACCGTATCACACATTCCATCTGTGACTGGTGTCCTGCACATTTTTGCTGAGCGGAAGATTGTTAAGCAACATTTGCTGCATAAGAAGCTCTTGATATTGTGCCCAGAGGATCAGATTTACTTTTTGGTGAGTGACAGACTGAGTGGTGCGAATACTACACACATTGGGATTAGACTCAATGAGTGCTTCAAGAAGCCTGGTTTCCTCAGGAAAATCCCCCAAATGTAGATCTTCCAACCATGGAAGGAAATTTCCTTCCTCCATGTTCTAACTTAGGAGAATATTTACCACCATCCATCTAGAAAACCCAGTGGCATGTGTGGTGCTGTAGGTGCCATAGAACCAGCTATTATTAGACTAATTTGCAGCACCTGGGGTTTCTTAAAGATAGGCTTAATGGAAACCAGTCAGATCACTTGGGAGAAACAAGAAGAACATTCAAGAGAAGAATCCATTGAGGGTAGACTGATGCAACAGGTAGACAGAGAGCACTGAAATGGGTTGTGGCTGGCAGAAAACAACTAGGGGCAATAAGGGCTCCTTAAGACCAATAGATGGCAATAACTTTGCCAACAACACTCAAGTTGCCTTACTGTGGTAGCTATTAGGTTGAATGTACACAGCACCAGTACCAGAGGCTGCTATTGATGCAGATTCTGCTGATGAGACACACTGCCATTAAAAGGGCACACTGCCTTAAATCTTTCAAATTTTTGCTGTTTGGAATTGCTATCCTTTCCAAGAGTCTTCTTACACCTACAGTGTGTTGTAATTAAATGTAGTGAGTAGTGATTAAGAAAACATAAATGTGTCTCTTGAAATACAACCAGCGGAACATATGGTCCACCATTTTGTGGAGTCAAAAATTTGGTTCTACAAAACAGAGGACCGTCTTCAGTCTTGAAATAACACGAAAAACACACAATTTTAAGGGATATTTCGGTGAATCAATATATTCTACTTTTTACCTATATCTTTCCAACTGTATTCATTTAAAAACAAACGCCAAAAGCGAACAATCCAAAGTCAATGTGCTCTTTTAATATTGCTTCTCTCATTGAAATAAATCCGTTTTTTTAGCAAGAGTCCCAAACATGAGGTGCTTTATAGCTTCACTAATGATTTCAATTGGAAAAACTACTTTGATCATCAAAATATAAATGTGTTTGCTTTTGCCGGCCTGTGGTTACTCTTTAAGGTTACGTTGCAAATTAGCTCAACCAATTTCTCTAGATTACAGCAGGGCAATGGTTGAGGGTCACCCAAATCACATGACAACTGTGGATTGATATTTCCATTTTCACAGTAAATGTTCCACTGGTCTATTCATCTTGGTTTCATATTTGATGGAAATGTAGATTTAAAATAACTTCCATCCAAGGTGAACTAAGCCAGGTTTTGTGAACGTTCAAACTATACTTTGTTCCCAAAACTTTTTCCGTTGTAACTCTGAGTCCTCCAAATAATGGCATTTAGCTACTTGGCTTGGTTGACCAAAGTGTTCAGATGCCTTTAGCATTCTACACATTACTTTAGACTGAATGGTAGTAAAAAGAAGCTGAAATATCTCATCTCCCGTTCCACGGTCAAATGATTACTTTTGGTCAGCTGAAGAACCAGCCATATAAATAACTCAACTGCAACTTTGCTTCAATTATTTGAGCCTCAAATGGGTTTAAGGGAAGAATTAGATGCATTCAATTGCTTAAGGAAAGTACAATAAGGTATATTGTGGGGCAAATATTAAATACAAAAAAAGGTGAAAATTATATCGCATCCTTTAAAAAGGTATTTTACTTCTTGTCCCTGTTTCTTTTCTTGCCTTCATCTCGCCTTCGTTTGTTGATAGGATTCCTTGGGTCGTAGATGCTATAAGTATCTGCATCTTTAATATTGGCATCCTTGACAAGACTTGAATGTGCATCAAACTGTAGAGTATGGGCCATCCTGTGAATGACAGACAGATATTGAGCTTGAGTCAAGATTGGCTTTCCTTTCACTTGCATTTCTAAATTATTCTAAAGAGTTATTTGTCCATTGCCAAGTTGCCTTGTACAAACCAAATAAGACAGTCTCCAATAAAGATCAAGTTTTTGTCATTTTTATATATACATGTATATATATTTTTTGCTGAAGCAGTTCTTAAAGGGGTGTTTCAATCAAACTGAATCTGAAATCTCATGCATTCAGGGGAAGAATTACAGGATCTGATGCATGCATTTTGATTGGAATATTTCTGATGGGAACCAGTAATTTCTGAGAAATGTTTATGAAATAATTCTTACCATGCAAGCTTTCTGATGAAAGATAATTCATTTTCTGATAACCCCCCCAAACAGCTTTTAAGAAAGTGAAACAGCTTATTTAAAAATGATATCTTACCAACTTGTCCCCGTAACATCTGCACTTTCATCTTCTTCTTTACCTTCATCTTCTTGAACATGATTTGATTCCTTGGTGTCCACTTCTTCAATAGCTTGATGGAGACGGTTTTGAAACTTAGCAAGGATTGCCAGTGTCTGAAAGAAAGTGGATACCAATAACAGTGTAACAGCCATAATTATTTCCCATCAAGTACCTTGAGAGATTACAACATCAAGTGTCAAATGGAAGAAAATATCAAACTGCAACGAATTCAGTTTTCAGAATGTCATCTTTTAGATACATGTGCCATTTCCTGATATGATGAAGTCCTACTGCACCAAGACAAAATCTAAAGTCAATGGGGTTCCCCTAATAGCCCAAAAGAAATGTTACATCAATACCAAAGATTGCTGTGTATTATGCACTCTAGCGACAACATTCATCGAGTGAACAGTTGCACTTATCTGTTGTACAACTCATACCAGTGTAATTAGTGTATACATCTATGTGAATACTGTTTTTCAAAGTAGTATCCTGTGTTCACATTTTGTTGTTGTTTTCAACTCAACTGTCACTTGGCAAAGAGCAGACAGCCTTGATAGGAGATGTCCGTTGAGATTTGTCAAGAGTTAAAGGCTGTATCCACGGTACAGATCCAAACTATTCACACATTACAACATGTATTAACACACATGAATCCTTTGCTCCTGCAATTTGACCCTGATGTGAATGCGGCAAATCACTGCATTGTTCTTGAGCTTATCCCCTGAGAGGGTTTTATGTGCGGGAATACAAAGGTGCAATTATGAAGGATTTTCATGTCACTCATGTTGTACACTTCAACATGTGGTCTTGATGAATACCTGACAACCAACAACCACCACTCACATTCTAATGTAATAAGGAAAACCAATTATTGGCATTAAATCAAAAACACACGTAAATGTACACGGTAACTATTGAGAATCACCACAAAGGTCTCCATATTATCAGAAAAACACTTTGAGAACTATAGGGATACATTTGTACAAAAAGAGTATACCAAAAAAAAAGCAAAGAGACAAAAAACAGGCTCACTGTAATTGAGAAAAACATTCCGCATAAAGGTTAAATTTACAACATGATCAACAAGTTGCACTTAGGCAGGCTGGCGTCTATCCATTAACTGTAGATTCTTATCTCTTAAAAGTACAGCAGAATGGATGCTACACACACTTCATCAAACATGCAGTGAGAACGACACATCAAAGCTAGGGATGCTCTTTTTCTATTCACAAGGTGTGTCGTGGCCGAGCGGATAAGAGCACCGAACTCAAGCTCTGGTGTTTCTGATCAGCAGAGTGTTGGTTCGAGTCCTGGTTGTGACACTTGTGTCCTTAAGCAAGAACCTTAACCATTATTGCTTCAATGGGATGTAAAGCCGTAGGTCCCGTGTTGTGTAATTCACGTAAAAGAACCCAGTGCACTCATCGTAAAGAGAAAGGGTTTGCCCCGGTGTTCCTGGTTTGATTGGCTGCATATTGCGCCACAGCACCTTGTAAAACCATTACATGGTGCTATTAGGAACAGGTCTCATACTTCAACACATAGCTTCACATACCTTGTAGGAAAAATACTGAGCACTTTGAGATGCCCGCCGGGTGTGATAAAGCGCTACATAAGAACTGCATAATATTACTTATTAAATTATTATTATGAAGTCTACGCAACCAAGACTTGATCAAGACAGTCGTTATATGCAAATTTCTTTCCAAATGAAAACAACGTTTCCATACGAAAGAGTCTCGAGTGCAGACTAAAAAATCACATACATTTATATCTACCTTTAAAGAAGGCATTATTTTTGTTCGAGAGACAGAGTTATCATCAAGGGGATTGGAGTCAAGAGGTAGTCATGTTAGTCCAAATGAAAGGAAACATAATGCAGCATTGAATTCTTCTGCTGACTGCTTCAATCTACATCAGTCTATTCTTATGTCTTCCTCTGATTAATACCATGTGTCTAGCAGGTTGGAACAATCAAATAAACCCCACAGGCACAAATGAAGTATTAATCTAGTATGGCACTGGAGAAACACTGCCCAATCATTGTTTAAACCATCCATTTACATGCACTGATTCAGGAGTCCATATGTGAAGTAACATAACTGTGGAGCTCCAATGCTTATATCCTAACATGAAAAGAAAAGAAAAGACAAAACGATTTTAAACAAAAAATCAAATTTGTGGTTGAACGAAGATGTTGACAAAACAGGGAGACCACCAACATTAGGTAGCTCATTTGGTGGGGTGCTGCAGGTTCAAGTCCCGCTCTAGTAAATTTTCCTTTGTTCAACCAAATTATTTAAACTTTATCCAGTCAGTTTCTCTTGTGTTTACTACTTGATATTTAATAAGGAAAATGTACTATACACCCATTGGTATTTGACACTTGATTTGTCATTCTTTCCAGAATAAAAACATAGTATTATAGGTATAGCCATATGGGTATACATACTCCAAGTTGAGGGGCAAAATATGGGGTGAAGAAATATGAATGTGTTCTTTAATTTATATTATTACATGTAACAAACAAACTAGTATACAGTCTTAGGGGCAGGCTTAGCTGGGGCACCCTCAGTCTTTTGGATGGGAATGCTGAAATGCATTAAAGCGCCCCAAACTTTCCAAGCATTTACATGTATGTATACATTCCATCACAAGAACAATTCTTACTTTATTCAAATAAATCACTCAGAACAGTGTTGAAATCCCACTTTTTCAGCACTGTGCTTTCACATACCTGACTTTTATGGCATTGGCACAAGCTGCCAAGCATACTGTCAGCAATTTCACGAAGAGCCAAAAACATAACAAATCGGTTGAAAACTAAATTGTACTTTTTGGTGGTTTTGATTTAGTTGATCGGTATCTAACAATTTACAAAGTTATAGCTCTCAAAATCGTCTAGTTTCTTAATTATGCTAAGTTGATGAAAGGCAAAAACCCCAAGAACCTGGAATTGCATTTTCATGAAGAGCCCAATTTTTTTTGTGGTCATTTTGTGTATTCGCAACCACGTTGATTGTACAGCTGGCACAGTGACAATCATGAGCGCTCGGCTTTTGCATTTTAACAAAGTGCCCCAAAACTTTGAACTACAATGTTTTATGAAAGGCCAAAAAATAACAACCTGGAATTGCGTTTTCACTAAGTGCCCAAAAGTGTATTGCGCTACTGTGTGGTTTTATCCGCTGGCTCAGTGCCAAATGTGGGTGCTCCGGCTTTTGCATTTTCACAAACAGCCAAAAAGTTTACACAATACGCGCTGCACACAGACCACATTTTGTACAGTTTTTACGAAGAGACAATCTTGTTAATTAAGCAAATTCTCATTAATTAAACACATTATGGACAACATTGAAAACAGATTTGTATGATTTAGAATCTCTACTTCCTTGATATGTGAAATTTCACAGATTAAATCGTGAATAGTCAACCAACCAGTAGTTTCAAAACTAGTTGAACTTCAAACACAGTTTTCTCAAAGCATACATTTTTGGCTGCAGGGGACTTTTAGGCCCTTCGTGAAATTGCTGATGACATGACCAGTATACATAACGGCACCCCAGGCAAAAACAAAAAGTCTTCTTGTAGGCCTGTATACATGTAGTAATTTTGTTGCACCTGCCTTGCCTTGCACGTAATTTGTGAAAATATCTAACTCTTTTATATGCTTTTTACTTTCAAGAAACTGACAAAACTTTGAGAACAGTTTCCTGAAATAATCACTAGCCAATATTGTCAAGCATGTATAATACATCTTTAACATTAGAAGCATGTTGTGAATGTTGTGTCAAGCAAGTATCCTTGCTGTCTGGTGTATATCACAGCGAGTCAATGTCAAGTGTAAGAGGCAGCCAGTATCTACACACATAATGATGGGTTATGACATCATCTAGGAGTCAGCATGACCAGCCATACAGAAGCCAGTCCCCAGAGGTTGGCTTATCACTCATTACTAGACTAAATGCAGCAATCTGAAATTTCCCCCTGCAATTTGCCACTGATTCAAGGGTGCTGGATGTTGGGACTCACCCCCTATGGGAGACAAGGGGGTAATCCCTTTTCCAAGTTGCTGGAAAATAGCCAGGGCTCCCTTTAAGGGGTTAAGAGCACTTTCCATTTAACCACAATTTGTGGCCAGCCATGGGATCATTGACATTCAACTGTGGCTATGTGTTGTGTTTCTTTCCTTCAACAAAATGGAAACTACAATAAAGATTGCTGTCACATGAATGGCCCAAGAGTCAATGCATGGACAGTTTCAGTATGGTACTTGGGAATAACAAACTATCTACCGATCACCGTTACCTCAAACATGAACGAGGGGTAGAACTCCAGTAAAGACAAATTATTAGTTTTTCTTGACAATAGTACCCTCACCTAAAAAAATTTAAAGCATAAGATAGATAAAAATAATCCAGGCCCAATTTAAAAAGGAAAAATTGACTACAGCAAGATTTAAACCTATGACCTCTGGATTAACGTGCTCTACCAACTGGGAAATCTAAGCTCTAATGTCAGCGGCGCCCTATTTTGTCAACATGTTTGTTCAGGGGTGCCAGTCAAAGCCAATAAACCTGTAACTGCCGTATAGCCAGGGATCACACCCAAGTTTACGATACAACCTGGAAGCGACCGAAGAGGGATTACCCCAGAGAGATGCACATTTCAAGTAATAACCCACAGGGGAAACTGACTAGGTAAATTTTAATTAGTTTTGGGATGAAAAAAGAAAAATTGACTTAAGCAGAATTTGAACCACGAACCTCTGGATTAACGTGCCAGTGCTTTACCACCAGAGATATCTAGCCCTAATGTTGGCAGTCTCCCTTTTTTGTCAATATCTTTGTCAATTTACTTGAGTGGAAATGGAACCTGCCGTCTCTGGATTAATGTGCCGGTGCTCTACCAACCGAGCCTTCTAGCCCTAATGTTGGTGGTGTCTCTATTTTGCCATATCTTTGTTCAGGGGTCCCATTCCCTTCTGAAAATTAGCTAAAAAGTCAGTTTCCCTTGTGGTCTATTACTTAATAAGTATTAAACATTTTTAGTAACTTAGCTGAAATCTTCTGGAAATCATTTGCAAAAAATACTTGGCATTAAACATTATCTTGTCTGCTTGTCAAAACATTTCTGCACTAACCATTTTGAGAAAATGGGCCACAGTAATCTTGTGTAAAATTGTATAAAACTAATCTCCTATCACTGATCACTATTCTACCAAGATTTTGTTACTGCACATAATTAATAAGATTATAGTCCTAATTAATAGGTTTTTTGTTTTTCAACCTAGATAGAAAAGGGAGGCCTCTACTGTAAAACAGTCTAGGTGACTTGACTGCAGACCAAATGAGTTAATATGAATAATGAATAGTTTCCTTTTCAGACACTGATCCAGTGTATTACTTCCTATGATGAACCCGACTACTGCAAACAACGGAAATGGAATGATGACGAATGTAATTCCAGATTACTTGTGTATGTACTTATGGTTAACCTAGAGGAATTGGGGAAATCCAACAATTTGTTAGCCATGGACAACCAAGAAGCGGAAATGAAGTAACGAATGGCAGTCGGTAGTGTGTATTACAGTTGGATGTCAACAGTAAACTCCTTCAATGACTACTGACTTGATGATAGGTGTATTCCTGCTACCACTACACACTACCGTGAAAACCAAAGTATAGAAGTATACAGGTACACGCTTCTGACATTTAGGCTTTGAAAAGACTCTGCTAGGGTTAAAACATTGGGGCATTATTACTGACAATTTTTGCATTTATACCGCAAATCACATTGGTTGGTAAGCAGTTTGCAACAGCTGGTTACCTTTACTTTTCTGTTATTAAACCAGCAAATTTTTCTTGTCTTCTATGACCCTAATTTTAAAAGTGACTGCTCTAAGCTTTCCCTCCATGTTAAGGTAACAATGCTGAGTTCAAATGACCACACTCAGCCTGTTAGCAATTCTACTCTGCTAGTCAACAGGCTTGGTATCTTCAATCTGTCTACTAAGCAGATGTGACGTGGTAACCTTAACCACTTTAGGTCCAGTGCAAAAGAGGTTCCAGATGGTTAGTTTTAACAGAGCAACATTTCGTCAATTTTATTTGTCTGAAATTCAGTCCTCCACTGAAATCAAATTTCCTTCCTCCATGCTTAAATCAATCAAACATTAATGCTCAAAATCTTACTTTGTGCTTAAACAGAAATTTTTTCCAGGGTCTAAATAAAAAGTAACTTCCAAGATAAGGATAAGGGGAGGGGGATCAAGTAGCAGCTGATGGTTCAAGCTTGAATGCTATTCCCCTGGGGGTCTGTATGATGTAGTAAGTTGCCAATGGGTAGACAGAATGGCTGGCACATGAGCTAGCGATCCTTTGCAATCATTCTTGTCATTCATTGGGTTTATCACTGGGGCTAAGCTGTTAAATCCTGGAGGCATGCCTACTCATCAAACCTCACTCAGCATTAACCCTGATGCAGCAGTACACACCATAGTGTTATCTAACATGTGACACATGAGGGCACTATTTCACTTTACTGAACAAGTTTTCATGAATAGTGCACTGATGCTGCAGGACCTCTGCTTCATTTCATTTTTTTAAATGGTCAGACTCAACTCCAATCTAATTTATGTTTTTATTTTATTTCAGCCATCAGATCTATTTACTCATGAAGTCTGGCGGAGAAATGAAATCAGTTTTTCTTTTGAGAGTAAGGACTGATAGACTGACTATACACTAACAATTCTGGGATAACTAAAGGAAGATTTACTGAAAGAAAATGCTCCAGAATCAGCCATTCAAATACGTGGCCATGTCACTGAACTGCAATACTTATGTACACAAGCTCAACCACACTGAGTTTATCACAGTCTCCCTCAAGCCGGAGTAAACTTGGATAAATATTGGTGTAAATGACACCAAAAAAACATGGGGAAATTGTCTTCAACACAACTTGGAATCTTGTAATGACCTACACAAAGAGCTTATCTAAAATAGCAAACATTTCAATCGGTGTTAAGCATGAAATTATACAGATAAGTACATTGCCTATCTTGAGCAGAAACTGTAAATATTCCACAAGATTTTAGTACAGTTATCTAATTACTTAGCACCAGTAAAGCTCCCGACTGGATTGTAGGTGGTTCTCAACAAAATTACCAGTGAGATTTCTAAAAAAGACAAACCCTAGATCATCCATTCACATTACTCAGTGGATGTTCACCTCATGTTTGCACACCTATCATTAGAGACATCCATCTTAATTGAAAGATCCCTCACTTCAGCAACCAACCCATATCAACTAATCTAAGCTGAACGTGACATCAATGACCGACTCGACTGAGGTGTGAGAAGTTGTTTCTACACAGACCCTGTCTGATCTTGACTGTGTAGTCTTCAACCACTTTACCTCAACGAACCTTTTCTGTACACATAAAACTACAACCAAATTAATCATCTTCACTGGTGCTTTAATAGCCGGTACCCTTGGACAAGTGCCTTAATAGGTAATGCTGTCTGTCAATATAAGGAAAACACCATTAATTATTGCATTAGGGTGTGAATTTGATGTAATTAGGGTTAATTTCCCTGACAGTCACGTCGTCAAGCTTGAGTTGGCTCCAAGACATGGTGCAACCCCTGTTGCATGAGGGTGCTACTTGGCAAATACTACTAGTGAGTGACGAAGACTCTTAACCTAACATCCAGGGCCTAAGGCTGGCAGGAGGTGGACATAGTTTCTCAAGTAGTTTCCCACTTTACTGCTATGGCAGTTAATGCTGTGAGAAAGTAAATATATTTAGGTTGCTTTAGAAATGTCCGTCAAAAAACATTTTAGATTTCAAGGGAAACAAAAGATCAAAATATATTTGGGGCTGCTTTGTTTTGACCTTTCCTTCACACATGGACATGTACCTGCAGATTTACAAATCAAAAGTTTACAAATGATCTATAAGTCTAAATGTTCATGTTTATTGCCCTCTAAGCTGCCATCAAGTGATAAATAGGACTGTAGAGAAAGGACCACGTAGGACTAAGTGTATTTTCACTCTTCATTTCTATGCATGACAGTTAATACTTGGTAAAGCTCATCAAGTCACCAATATTTCTATTTGGCTGCATACCTATGGGTTGAAAGAACTGATTGCAGGTATTTAGCCATCTAACCAAATAGGCCTTGAAATATTTCAACTACTTAGCAACCTGGAATCAGCTCTAGGGGTCCAGTGAGTCCCAAAGTCAGCCCCACCTACATGTACAGGAATTGGTCAGATCACAACAGGCATTGAAGGCATGGCAACCCCCTTTTGATCACCATAACCAGCTGTAAACAAGATTAAACATCACATCCTCACATTACAATACGCAGGATAACACAGACAATAAAAACCTTAAATGTAAGTTATTTTTATTCTACAATAAGAAAATAAACAATTATAAAACTTCCTGATTTAACGACTGACGGGTGAATGCTAAGTTCAACTGCCCCTAAACAAGCTAGATTAAAGACTGATTTACAACTGGTTCAGGAATCCACAGAGTCAAATGACTAGATGTACTTATTTTAAGCAGACCAAGTCTGCTAGACTACTGATCCCAATCCAAGCATCACTAACTATTTGCCTCACTTATATTTTCATCACTAAAAGGTTATTGTTGTCATGGGCATTTTGAGCAAAGTCATTATACCACCAGCTACCCACGTTTTCTAGTCATAGTGAACTCTTTAAAAGCGATTGTATATCAATAGCATACATGCTTTTTAAAAAATCCAAAAACAATTTCATAGCCTGGGATTGCCTGAACCTGACATCTTAATCCACTTTGTATCCTCCAACAAACTTTTTCAGGCTAGTTCAAGATAAAATCTAAGACATAACATTTATGTATGTTATTGATGGACACAAAATGTGTAAATGGCCTTACATTTTGAATCCTCCTGATTGCCAACTATTACACAAAGTCCCCCTTTTCCATCCATACTGATGAATATTACAAACTAACCAGGTTAAGCCTTGCCTGACAATCAAACTGTTTTGCACAGTAAAATGTACAACAATTCATAATCGTAAAACTTCTAAAAAGACATTTGCCGATCTTTGTAAGCATAACAAATATTTCATGCTCTGATTATTGTACATGTACTGAGTAACTATATCATGCTCAGCCGCATGCTTTCAATATTGATAATTGATATATACACCTATCACTCAGCATCTATTCCTGTGAGATCATTGGCCCATGAGAGAGAAGCACAAACATAGGAAAGACCTTATTTGTTCCCGTGTGCATTTTTCCACATCTCCGCTGACGCGAGTCTGTTATCTTGTTAATTATGTTGCTATGCTCAAAGGACTCTGCTTTAATACACTTCCTGCTATTGCCTTAACAATCTGCATGCAAAGAGCCATAAAGACTTTGGTCTATTTTAGCCAGCAGACTTACTGGAGCCTGGATCTAGCTGAATATCTCTCTCAATACCATAAGATCTTTTGCATGACAGTTTTAAAATGATGTTTCCTTTGTAAGTATTTTGTTAAAGAGCTTTCCTGTCTGTTCTCAATTCTTGACAAATAAAATCTTACTACAAAAAGGAACCCTTGCTTTCCACATTTCTAGATACTTCACCAGGATGCCTGTACTTTACATCGTTTTGAAGCGAAAAAATAAGTAGTTTGATAGTGTTGATGAAAGACAGATATCCTTATAATTTGCTGATTGTTTATATTATAGATTACCCCAAACTGAGGCTAATCATACATGATAGGTTGGAAAAGAACTTCAAGTGATACAACGCAGCCAGTTTGGATAACACTGAGCAGACACAAATTTATAAACTTCTTTAACTTCACAAGTTCTGTTTTCAATTGAATCAAGTCTCTTTGAACCAATATTGATGAAGCTGATAAGACACATGCAATGTGAAATAAAATATGGATATAAACCCTGAGTTTAAACAAAATAAAAGTCTACAACAAGCTTTCCAGTTTAAATAAACTCTGCAGTAGTGTACTATTTTCCTACAAACAAAATATGCACCTTTGTGCATAACTGATGAAAGATGGTACAGTCTTAATGAAAAACCTACAGATTTTGGATGTTCCAAACAACAAAGACAGGCAGTTTTAATTATCTTAAGAATCCGTTTAATCTAAATTTACAGGAGGGTCCGATAACAAACTGGATTATCATTCTATGCCATATACATGTAGTCAAGCTCTTAACTAACAAAAAATATGAAAACACGTCCTTAATAAAAACAGATGCCAAGAGCACATATTCTCTTTCAATTTTTATTTTATCAAAGACAGAAATCAGTTCGCACTAGAAGCTGTTTTCAATCATAATTTGTTGGTGAAAAAAATGAATGAACAAACAACAGCCTGGTTTACCTCTATCATGTCTTGACTGGAAACATATTTGGCATGAGAGTGATTCATCGATCTGATAAACAACATTGACAACGTACAATAACAAGAAACATGGTACAGAAAATACTCTCAACTAATAATATATGTTACATAAAACAGAAAATTAGAAAAAAAAGGTGACAGTTGCACATGAATGATAAGAAAATGCCACAGGATGTTTAAAATTTGAGTAAGAATATCCTAAAGCAAAATAAGTTATCAAAACTGCAGTCAAAATCAGAGTTTTACAGAGTTAATAGTATTAAGACAAATTGAGTTGCTTAGACACAACTTGCAGGGAAACAGCCACAATTAATACACATCAAATGTGCCCTTGGCTAGAACCTGCCTGCTAAACTTAATCTTCTCTTGGCACAGCAGATTTTCTTGCTTTAGGTGGAAACTGTATACATTTTTCCCAGTCAGTTTGCACAGTAACAAGGAGTAAGTGTAATCAATGTTATCCAAGCCAAACTCAGCAGGAAATAGAAAACATATTAAGTCAACTTAATATCAATTTCAACTTCCTTCTATTCAATCTATTATCAAAAATAAAATAAAAATTATGACAGGCTTTGTCATAACTTAAAATTTGAGGCTAACCATGTAAAATTACAAATTTTGAAAGTATTACTGTTTTTAATATTAACCATGAGGTTACTTCTAGGTTTCAAATATGAAAATAAGTGGACCTGGTAACTTGCACTTCCCCTCTTTAGGAAGAGCTAGACTCCAATTCAGTCAACAAAACAGTTCATTCTTGGCATGTTGGGGTCTGCCATTATTGAGTTTGTTTGAAGTCAAGTTTCAATAAGCAATCAATATTTCTTCCCTGTTTTGGTTTTCAAGTTCAAAATCAAAAACTAAGCAGAAAATGAAAAAAATGTCTTCATCATAATATTGAGAATCATCAGTAGTAAATAAAGCATTTTGAAAATATTCACCTTAAAAAAACCCAAATGTTGGTCAGAAACAAAAAAAGTGACAAAACTAAATATGTTTCTATTGAACCCATGTACATGTCGTAACACTTGATTCTTAGTCAGTAGAATTGGACAGATTGCAAGTGGGTGTTTCAGATCTTGATGTTTGTTGGCCGACCACCATAAACAGGATTGAGTATTAATAGGTCATGACGATGCATAAAGCATGCATCATTAGAATCAGATGGCTTTGCATGGCATGTACAATGCAAGGTGTTAAAAGATGACAGTATCAACAGTACAGAGACCAAACCTAATAAATCCCACCGATGTAAAAGCTTACAAGTATTTATAGCAAACATGCACAACAACATGGCTTCTGGATCCTGAGACAAATCCACACACCAGTTTGGAGTTATATGCAAAGTTATTCTGAAGTTATCACTGGGACATCATTTCTAACAATATGCAAAGTCCTTTTAGAGTTTAGGGTAAAAAAAAAAGACGACAAACCAACCAAGTTTGTAGATAATATACACAGTTTTTCTTGAGTTATCGCTCGTACAAAATTGATCTTGTTTTAGCCATAATGACCTTGACATTTGACCCAAGGGGTCCAACAGCGACAGATTCAAGGGGGAGGGGAGAGTTGATACGCCAAGTCCTTCTTGAGTTATCATTTGCACACATGCACGCACACACGTTTGTTGCAGTCACTGTGTGGACATTCGTTTGTTCTGTACACTTAAGAAAAACCCTATTCTTTAACACTGTAAAAAACACTATGCGGATGTGTTTAAGTCCAGTGTTTCACATTTCGTATGTGACATTTCGTATGCAGCGTTAAAACACACACAAACGGAAGGATATGTCGGAAACAGTACGCCCCTTCCGTGGCTTCGCCAACCAGGGGGCATGAAAATAATGGGAAAAACACATAAGACTGTGAACATACATGTGCATGTGTTTCCATGCAAGTGTACAAACTTTGTCCTAAATTATAATCTGAAAATATAATACTATTTCTTTGGAAGAGTACACTTATTCCTAACATCTAGTTTTCAACAAACGCACCACACAGTCAACCTTTGAACATGTCGTCAAATTCAGTGGTACCAGTCTAGTGATAACACCTTCACAACATAAACTGATATTTCTTGAATTTTTGTTTCCTTTCTGGCCGATCTTTGCTGTGATTTAGGCTGCACTGAAAGGCTATATGTTTAAATGGGCAGGAGAACATTGCACCGAACAACATGTGTTCAGAAGAAAGGGTATTGATGGATGGCCTACACCTGTCACAATCAGTAATCTATATTATCATTGAACATCTTGGAGGGGATAGGCAGTAGTTTGTCTTCCAACCACTCCTACTAGTTACCTGCAGGATGTTTTCATACAAGTACATGTACAAGAGCCTATGCAGTGTGGCTGTCTCACAGCAGGACAAATGCCACACATACTCAAATTATACTTTTAGGATCTTGCAGATTTTGTTTTTGAGAATAGTGAATTCAGGCACTTGGTAGAAAAGATGTGTACTGTAAAAGATGGCGATAATGCAATGTATACATTTAATAAATTATAAATCTATACTATAGACAATGATCCCAAGCAACTAGCAAAAGCTTAGCCTGAACATCTGACGCCACACTTCCAGGCTCATGAACAACACATTGCAAGATACCAGCCTTGAGCACCTTTGACCTTGCATCCCATTCACACATGAACACACATTACACTTGATTACATACAATGAACACACAGCAGACAATTGACTGCTGCTGTATGTAGGTGACAAACTACGTGACTTCGGAGCAGGCCAATCATAGCGCAGAAATTGATGGCTTACGGCACTTCAAGTTTATCCACTGACATCATTGGGCCTGTAAGATTAGTGCCTGTCTTTAGTCTTGCGGATAAAGACAGGGGACCAGTCTAGCAAAAGCTCTCTTCAGATCAAGATGACCAGCTTGTAGGGCACCCTCATAACACCAGACAGTGTCAATAACCACCAGACAAGTTATATAAGCTAACATTTACTGGTTGCTTCATTTCATAAAATCACTGCAGTCCATAACTGTTTGCAAAACAGCACCCTGTCTCCTTTGACAATTAGGTGCTTTGTTAATTCCTTTACTATAAGAGGTATAACATACCTCATGGACCCAAAGAAAGCAAAATTTGATATTCTTCAAGAAGTGAAGCAAAAAAACAACTAATGAGGACTCTAGGATCACAGAAGACAAACTACTCCATCCACACTTAATGTCTACATGTAGGTATCATCAATAGGACAGAAATATCTGGTAAATTATCAAGAGAAAGAGCATGAAGACGGCCAGGCAGAAATTTGGAGGAGAAAAGATACAGCCTAACTGGGAGTACAACCCTGCCAAGTGGATATAACACCCTATGATGTTGTTTATGGGGAAACTTGAAACCGTGATTTTGATTGGTCAATCCATGGCAACAACAATGCGATATTGTACAATATTGCACTGTCCATATCACTCCCTGCGTATTGAGCTGTTCTACACCCTGCTTATTGCATTATTTTAAGCTGCATGTCACATTTGCTTGAACATACATTTATCACACGTACACTTCTGAAATATGGAAAAATAAAGTACACCTTTGGCCTCCTCGAAATGGCTGTTTTCCGTACTTTGCTTGCACTAGTGTGATACTAATATGACTATTATATCATACAATATAGCAAGTAATTTTTCCATATGCAAACACATGAAGTAGGGTTGAGGATCCAGAGATCACATCCCACTCTAGCCCTGACTGCAATACTAACCTCTTTCTCTCTGTTGTTACCAATCACTTGACTTTTCTTCATCTGTCTGAACTTCTTCTTCTGCTGACGAAACTCTGACAGCATGTCATTGGTTTGCTCAGTTCCTAAACCGAAATAAGCACTACTTTCAAATTCAAAGGAAAACATATAATTTATAATAATGCAATGCATTCACAAAGGTGAAAAAAAATCAATATGCTTGCAATATCACTAGTGTTTAAAAATAATGAATAATTTGCAAAAAACATCAGTTAATGTACTTGTTTGAATGCTTCAATGTTGTAGTGAAGGCAAAGTAATTATTATTTGGTGCAGTTTTAATTCAAAAGCAGTTGTGTTTAACAATTTTATAATAAAATCAGGTGCATGTTCCATTTGATTAATATATTTTTCCTTATTTATTTTGAGAAAACTGGCAATACTTATATTAATGAGTAATGAGTCATGAGTAATGATTATTGAGTAGCGAGCAATAAGTCACGGTTCGCAAGTACTGAGTCACGAACCTGAGAAGTGAGTAATAAGTGTAGTCGTGAGTAACGAGTCATGAGTAATGAGTAATGAGTGATGCTACTGACCTCTTGTTTTATCATCCTCTTCATGATCACTTCCTGGTCGTTTCTTTATCTCCTCGCTACTCTTATCATCATTGTTCCTCTTCTTTGATTCTCTTAATTCTTTCTTCAGTTGATCTGATTCTTTACGTAACTCTTCTCTGCACTTAGAAAAAATAACCTTGTTTTCTTAGTTTTAGCAGTTACTTGCTAAATAGTTTTTAGATTCTTCATACATCTTGTTTTTTAAGTAAAAATTGACAGGTAGGATAACTTTTAGATTGAACTGATCAAAGACTTTTTTTTTTAAAGAGAAATGATTTGAAAAAGATTCACACTTCATTGCATTTAAACATGCATCACTATGTGTTCTGATATAATAACCAAAACAAAATGTATACAATAACCATCTGTATTATTATACATTCAAGTAATAGTAATAATAATACTGGAGTCTGATACAGTGCAAGTGTCTACCAATAAGGTATCCAAGGTGCTTGAACAAAGAGAACCATTTAATGGTCAAGTGTCTCACTTCAGGACATGAGTGTCAAGACCACGACTCGAACCCATACTCTCCTGATCAGAAACACCAGAGCTTGAGTCTGGTGCACTTGAACACACGGCCACATGCCACTGTTTACTTTAGACCAGTCATTCCATTTAGACCAAAATGGTCAGATATCGAGTCTAAAAATCAGAGTGTGATGTGACCAAAAATGGGATAAAGTGCTCTCTAAATCTCAAGATTAATGATGATAAAGCACTTAGTAAAACTACCCACAGTTAACTCTTTACTGTGGTTAAGGGTCAAGCATGATGATTGACAGAAGCCTCAAGAGCTAATCAATCATAACTACCATCAGCCCTCACATGGCCCCATCTTGATCACCCTTAGGTGGATTACAGGAATTAAGAGAGCCTTGATCAAAGACACATCTACCACAGATGTGGCTAGTCTGCCTGACTGGGATGGAAACCCACAATCTAGTAACTCATCAGACACAAGAGATTAGGAGCTCGACGACTCAGCCACACAAGCCTCTTTGGCTCAATTTGAAGATTAAATTGTCTCTATGGAGTGCAGAAATCAAAGCCATACATGTTACTCTGGAAACTGACACAGAAACAATAAGTTATGCACTATACCGCTGAACAACAATAACTAGCTTCTTGCCATGGGCCAATCACTTCAAACTGTTGCCTAACATTCATACAAATGATGGATCGTAATAATCATTATTTAGCTCAAGTCTTTGGATTCAACAAGAGATTGTTTCAATCCTAAACAAACGTGGAGGACCTGAGCGTTATGCGTATAAATGGGTCTTGCATTCACAACTTCTTTCAGCCCCCCAAAATCTCATAAAAACTTTATTTACTAACAAACATGTACATGATCTATGATTTATGACTAGGCTAAACATATTCCTCTTACATTTCAGCGTGTCAATTTCCGAAGAATTTCACAGATCACATAGCTGAGAAATTTCATAAGAATATGGAATTTATTTTTAGATCATCAAGAAAAAGAAAACATTCTGAGAAAAAGAAACCATACTAAACATTTTAACAGCGCAGGTGCAAGAGTGTGCATGCACATGTGAATGCTTTTTTACTTGAACACCGGAGTGTTTAGATGATGGGTTTCTGGTTCAATATAGACATTAATGGCCACTGACCTTCTTGTTTCTTTGCTACTGGTTTCTTTATCCTGTGGACTCTGGATTGGTTTATCTGATGATTTCTTCATTAGTTTCTTGCGTATTGATTCTTTCATCTCATCATCAAATTTAATCTCCTCTGACTTCTCCTCAAGGATATCTTCCTCCTCATCTGATGATGATTGTGCAGTTTTAGCTTTCCTAGGTAAATGACAACAACTCATTATACTTTGGACAGTTTCTTTTACCTACAACTTAATATTACCATAGCTTGATTAGATTGTTTGAACATAATAACAAAAACTGTCTTCAATAATCAAACATGAAAAGCAAGCTAACCATAGGCTATCTAATCAATGCACAATGTTTCATTAAAAACCTGAAGAAATTTAATGTTTCCAGTTTATATGCTTGGTAAATCAGTTTGACCTTTAAAACACAAACTAAAGACATACACATGTTAAAAATTAGAACCCAAAGCCAGTTCCCCGTTCCTGGTCTAAGATTCCAGAAAACAATTAATCATTATAGTAATACTTAAATTTTTAAAATAAAGTTGCAGATAATAACCATGTTGTATGGTAAGGCCAAACAAGATGGTAAACTCAGACCATCACCCTGTGAAAGTAGTGAGACATTACTTGTTTCATTCTGTTACTCTAACTTTAAAATGCCCCCAAATCTTTCAAAAACATAAAGCATGAAGACTACATGAGCATTCTTGATTGAACTTACTCTACATCAACAGCAGCAATAGAGCTAAGGTTGGGGTCATTGCCAAGGTCATGAGCACTCTTGCTCTTATGTTTCATCTTCAGACTTGCTTCATTGACCTCCTCCTCATCTTCCTCAGCTTCCTCACCAAATGATAACAAACTGAAATTCCTGCAAGTCAAGATTACATGACACACTTACAAACAGGGCCCAATTACATGGCATTGCTTACTGCGGAAATCTGTGTTTACGGCGTATGGACATATGTCCATGGCTCTACAAGGCAGAGTTGTAGGACTTGTACTTGGTTCTCATACTTGAGTACTGTACTACTCGAGTAGGTGTTGATGTACTTTTACTTGTACTCATACATGACTCGAACATTGTTGTCTAAAATAAGTAAATATAATAAAATAGTATAATACACCTCATTTTGCAGTATTTTTCTGTAAGGTATGTATTTATACTCATATTTGTTCTCGGAGAGCCAAGAACTTGAGAAGCACAAGTCAGCATGGAGGAGGGAAGCTATGGATCATTCTATTGTAAATAAACAAACTACGCTGGATGGCATGGACGGCCGAACGCTAGCAAAACATTCAATCGTGTTAACAGATGTTGTGTCCCAATTTCTGCAACTTTTAATTAACAAAAATAGATCCTTTGTTTCAAACAAAGTCAATACTATTTTTGAATATTTGTGTAATATTGATACAAACTATGGCTATCTGTTTTTGCTTTGCATTTATGGCTTCCCATAGTTTTCCAACCTTGGCTGGCAAAAACTTGGGCTGTGGTGTTGAAACAGAAAGGTCTATTACATTTTGAAATACTTTATGTTTACTTGTTGAAATCATATTCCTAACAGTATTCTTCAAAGGTTAAAAATGTAGACCTTCCCTTAATTGAATATTAGCCACATGATGTTTGCACTACTCCAGTGATGAAGGTACCATTTCTCTTTATTACCAGAAAATTACCAATTTCCTAAAAGGAATGAATTTATGACTCAGTGAGTCTCAACTTCGACAAAATCATGATGGGGTGTACAATAAATTCATTGAACGATTTGTATATAATGAACATGTTGACTTTCAATTATTTGTTTTCCTCCCCACATGGGAAAAGCATAAATAACAAATTTAGGAAAACTAATATACAACTTCAATTCAGAGTCAAACAAAAGAACACCTTAAAGAGATGTCGGTCAATATTTTCAGAAATAAAGTTAAAAACGTTTTTATGTGTAAAAAAATGCTCTAACTCGTTTTTGATAATTGATCAGTTAGAAATGCTTGTTGAACCATGCTAGAGTTGTCAAGATGGACAACTTCATTCTTGATCCTCGAGTGAACTTTTTATTTCCAAAATTTGTCTTTTGACCGCTTGCACTCGCATCACCTGCGGCTACCGTCTGCCCATTGTCTGCCATTTTGGGAGACAAGTTGTTTGTTAAGATATGGTGAACATAAAAACATGCCTGCATCACCTAAAATGCTGACTACACAGTAGCACACACACACACTACACTGACTCCTGCAATGGCACACCCAAGATTTATTGCAGTGATAACGTCAAGTGAATTGAACTGGGTAAATAAATAGTGGTCTTGTGGTAAAACATCATGGCCAAGCACGTGGGTTTGAATCCCACTCAGGTAATAGGCCCTTATGCCTGTGAATTTTTTTCACAGGACTCTGGAAAGTACTGAGTAAACAAGACTTGTCACGCATCTGTGTATAGCAAAAACCCAAATAATACTCTTTATCTCCAATGCAAATTTAAGATCTATAGAAATGTTCAATATACAAAACACCCAACAAACTTTAAGGCAAGGCTCGAA
>CM021538.1:10662615-10676577 GCA_010994315.2 Pisaster ochraceus | reverse complement strand
CCCCCCCCCCCCCCCCAACGAGGAAGTTCTTTAAAAAACGAACAATAGGTTGTAGGTTATGGCATGTGGGTTATTGAAGCTTTGTTGATTACCAGCTTCCAAGAATCCACATTTGGGAGAGTTTTAATATTAAGGACTCATAACTTTCACATTAAGTTGTTAAGCATAAATTAGTTCTTTCTTTGTCTACAAATTAAGTACTTTTATTCTGTTTTGCCTGCTGCGTCTAGGGTAAGATAGATGTCTATTAGGGATGACCATGTGTGACCGTCAAGAGTAATGCCTTCCATTCTAGAAAAATACAAAAATGCACAAATAAATTAGATGCGCATAAAATGTTGCGCATAATTTATATATTTTATAAAATATGAGCAAGGGTTTGAAGTGAAGGAAGAGAGGTTTTCTAGTAGACCCAAGGGTTACCCTGTGTAGCTTCCATGACCCAAGAGGAGGAGCATGACTTGGTAAAGTTGGGGGTCATAGATTTGTTGTTGTCACACATAGTACTGCTTTATACATCTTTTACATTATAAAAAAAATATTACATGTAAAAGTTTCAGCTGAATAGTGTCTACTGAAAACAGCAAAACCTGTCACACTATTTTCACATACATCAAATCCATCCATCCACATTTAGCGAGATGACCGAGAGTACCAACTGCATCTCTGGTCGAAACTCACTTGAACGGACGCAAACCCTCAGAAATCTGAAAAACGATTCACAGCGAAAAAATATCCAAACTATACTTCAAAGGGAATCCTTCATCAAAATAGTTTATACTATCAACAGTTGCCATGTTTCTCACCAAGTAAGTTTTTTATGTCATTAATTTTGGGAGTATTTACCAATCTATGACCCTACCTTTAAGACTAAAACGGTATTTAAATCCCTCATAAATAAAGGATCTGTTTGGGAGTTCACAAATGTCAATACAGCGGAAACATGAAGTTTGTAAGGAGACAACATACAGTCCATAGTTGTTCAGCCATATTAGCTGGAATAATGCCATTAAATACATGATAATCCTTTACTCTTTGAAAAGCCTGTTCCACATGAGTTATTAGATGAAGAGTTTTCTCTGCCTCTTCTACTTCTTCAGATGAGAGATTTGATGTGCTATAGTTCACAAAAGCTGGAATATGAACAAGTGTTGCTCCTACATCTGCAAGATCACCTTCAATATGGAAGTCTTTGACCACCATTACTTGGTCACCACAATCTAGCAGTTGAATGAGCTGTGACTTGATGGTAATGTCCCTGTTTGATATAGGGGCTGCAAATAGAGGGCTGACAAAGGAAACTCCACCTGTAGGTGTCATTCCAATTAGGCCTTTGAAGGTTGTTTGTGTAGTTAATGACTGACACTGTAGATCACTAGGGTCTGTGGCCACACTTTCTGTCTTTATCTCTACACAGTCTAATATGACTCTAGCTGTACTATTAACAGCACTGAAGCACTCTGGTGCACTTTCTAAAATCTCAGATTGCAATTGCCATATTGGTAGAGAGCTTAAAAAAGTACACAAGTAATTAGCCCAGATGTGAACAATACGACTGATAGAGAGAGCACTCAAACCAGAGCGAATAGCTAAATCCATATCATCTGAACCCTGCTTCACCTTCACCAAAAACAGGAAAAATTGGTCAATGAGAGGAATGCTTTCCTCACCCCATTCCTCACAACTGATTGTTTCACAATCTCTATTGTATCGTAGCTGAAGTAACTGTGTCGTCGTGTCTGCTGTTGGTTGGAGGGCATCAAAGGCATTACATAACAATTCATAGTTATCAAATCCTGTATAGAATGAGATCAGATCTGGGTTTGAAGAGAATCTCTCTAAACAAAACCGCTGGGACTGCAGACCCAATATTTTGGCCTCAAGTTCATCAACGTATTTCTCTGCTGCATCTAAGCGTTCCTCAATTGTTAGAAAAGCATAATCTTTCATTGTGTAATCATGGTCTTGATAAAGCTTTTCCAGTGGAGTATTTTCTTCATCTGCTTCCGTGGGTACATACATATATGAAGGTGTTGTCTCCTTCTTGGTATAAGTGTTTACTCTGCCGAAAAAATAAAGACAAAAACAACTATTTAAAAAATACTCTGTTTCACAGTTAACAAAAATAATTTAATGAAACCCTACTCTCAACTCTAAAGGTTGAAAGTGAAACATCGTTTTGTTTCTCTCCAAAACTTGTACACTAAGTTTCAACTAGTAGTGCATACCTTGAGAGTATACAAAGCATGTAAAAATTACACCACTTCAAAAAAAGTAACTTTAATTGATGTGAATGATGGTTTGAATGGCTTTGTGCCAGCATATTAGAGCAAGGGTCCCTATAGCAAACTACCAGGACTGGAGTTTCATCTTTGAGAGGGCACGGCCATTTTCATTCTGCAAAGGGCACTTCCATTGGAAAATCTTAAAGTATTTGGGAACTTTTGAAGGGGCACCAAGGCCAAGACCAGGGGCAACAGAGGCCATGGCCACCATGGCCTTCGTGTTATTTCAAGCCTGTTCTACTGATGTACACAACTACAACTGGTACAGCAGTGTAGAATTAGTAATGTTTTCACTTTGCACACTGTCTTTGACACAAAAAGGGTGACTTTTGAACAGATTGTTGAGAAAGCCAACTGTTTGAATAAATGAAAACAACTTACTCAGCTACTTTGAAAACATTTCTTCTAAGAGATGATTTCTTAAGTGGAAGCTCCTCACCCTTGGACCAGTCAAAGACTTGTGGAACGGCACCATGTCTCACTAACTGTTTTCGTCTTGTAAATGACCGCTGCAAGTCATCTTCTGCAAAATGTTTACTGCATACTACTGTATTTCTGTCATGAATCTGATAAGAAAAGAACAAATAATTGATTTAGAGACTAGCTGAAATGAGCAATTTGAAATGTCTCTGAAACAACAAATAAAAAAATGTTTGAAACTTGTTGTTGAGTTTTCCCTTAAAAGAAACCTCAAATTAACAAAGTAATTTTAACATAATGTGCAATGAATAACACTTTAGTGCCCTAATTTGGCCAAGTAGGGAAAAAGACTATTAAAAAGAAAAACAAATCTGAAGTGTGCAATGTAGCCGGAGAAGAAACTCCTTAGCTTATAAGCTTTCAGTGTTGTATGAATTTTTCCATCATAGGGCCTACCCTACAGATTTTGGAATTTCACTGAGGTTTTTCTTAGGATTTCTTGCTTTTTACTGTACGGTAAAGCTTAAGGAAATTGTATTGAATGACTGTGAAGTTAGTTAAATAACAAGTACTTACAGGACATACAAAAAACAAGCAAAAAACATACACACAAAAACACAAAAACATGAACAATGTATTGCTGTTTCCATTTTTTTTTACACAATAATTCTAGGAAATAAAAAAACGTTTTTGTGTATGTTTTTTGTTTGTCCTGTAACTTGTAAGTATTTGGAGTTGGACCTCTGTGAAAAACAGACTTAATTCAAATTTTATTTATAAAAGTAAATTTACTGACCTGCTGGGAATCGTTGCCCAGAAGCATTGCCCAGAATTCACTTAGTTTTAAGGTGAAGTATTTTCATATCATTTTTTAAAGCTCCATCAGAGTGAGGAAGTAGCTCCACTACATGCTAAAGGATGAACCCTTCATTCATCCTTGGCCATGGGCATAGTGCTTTGCAGACCATTATTACTCATTAGTACAGTCTGTACAGATAACTACAATGATAGACAACCCCTCTCCATCTACTGCCTGGTGGGTGTAGTGGTTGATTTCACACAATCTGTTGAAAGTACTGACCGACTGATTGTGTCAGTGTGGGAAGGAAAACATTACTATACATTACAAGTGACTGTTCCATTTCCTTCACACAGTGATTTTCAACAACCAGTAATAGTATTTGCTATAACATTCCTTGGAGTTATTGTAGACCCAGAAAATGGGGCACTAAACTGATTAACACTTGTGTGCTTGTTGTTGTTTTCCTCGAAATTTTGACATCTGTAGGACTTAGTGCGACCGAAGAAGTCAAAATTTCGAAAAAAATAAATACGGCGCTCCAGTTACTGAATACTATTCTGGGTCTATTAAACAAGACCATGGCTGTAGAATTAACTAAGTCTACCTCCATGACAAGACAAACTAAAACATGATGTATTGTGGAATGTGGTTTGCATTTTTTTTGTCACAAAATAATTTTAGCTAAAAAAAAAAAAGAGAGATCAGTGCAAAAACACACCTTGAACAGTTTTCCCGCCTCCCCGTGTATTGCTGCTATCCATGCATTTCGGAGTTTCTCTTCCTTTGGAAATGTGTGAAAAGACACCTTGTAGTTCTTATGAATTGTCCTCTTACGATCATCTGACGGACAGTGGGGAACACAACAGTGCCTCGACGCCATCTTTACTCACTTTTATCAGTACAAAACACATGGGGGCGCTATTTAACTAACCCAATTGTGAAACTAACCGATTTGTCAAATTGATTTAGTCAAAATAATTAAAACCATGGAGCTTATGGCTCCTTGATGAAACATTCAACACAATAATATTGCTTTCCAATTGGACTGAGTTGGTTGGATATTTTATGCCAATTGGAAATTCAAATTCCAAAAAGATTCAACCTTCATCCAACTCTGAAAACTAATTCAACCAACTATATTTATTTTGCAAGGGGGTAGGATACTATTCTTTATCTCAAAGTAATAAGGACCCCAGCTCATCATCACAGATAGCACTGGTTTTCAGTATATGCCTGCTCTGACATTCGTCCATCCAGTGACGACAGGGGACGAAATATCGTGGACTTCACCAATAAGTCGTATTTATCTCACTTGAATTGATTTAGGTGCCACAGTGAGTTTTATCTCCCAGTGATTCTGTGTCCATCCATTACGGCGAATTTTGAAGAAACTTCTCGTCTGGATAGCGCCCACTGTATCGAGCGGGGTGGCGGGAAAGGGGAGGGCGGAATGTAGGGGGGTTGGAGGTGGACACACCAGGGACAAAATCCCATATGACATCAACCGTGGTGGTGTTGTTTTGGTAAGGACAGTGTCACAGTCGTACACGCATGTTAACGTATCCAAACATTCCAAAAGTTGTACATGTATAACAATAGCTGCATTTCTGAAGCCATTATCGACATTTGCTTAGTAATAACCTCTAGTTCAACGCTTTAGAATTTCTTATAAAATAGTTTCATTTTATTGTTTTAGCTTTTTAAATAATTGTGGATTTGGTAATTAACACTTTACATCTACAAAGTAGTAGGCCCATTGAAAATAAATACAAAGTCTTTAGTTATCATCTCAAAATGGTACGGTTCATATTTTGCTTCCAATGTTTTTGTTAGTTGGCTTGTTTGTATAATATTGTTATAAATAAACCCTTTTCTTATTGGCCTTCATGATATTCATTGTCAATTGACATAACTGTTGTTCCCAATGAATTGGCAGCAATTCTCTTCATTGAATCGTCAGACATTAGAAACAAACACTGAATTTATATCCGAAATACATATATAAATATTAATTCATTAGAGCTCTTTATAAATATTGGTATAACTATTCTTCTGAATAATAGAGATAAACATAAATAATGTACATTTTTTACATGAAATATGCTTCAAGTATGATCCTAAATACTTCCATCCACCAACAGACCAATGAAAAGTCATGAATAGATTCACAACTAAAAAATACTGACAGGGTCAAGGTTTACATGTACCCATTTCTCAGATGAGCCTTCATGGGGAAAATAATTCAGATTGGGTTGAAGTTTTCCCTTATTAGTCACCGTTAGATTGTTTCCCCAATAAACAAAATCTCCCGACTCTTAAGTGGCTCTCCCCTTCACGAATGTTGTTGAATGTTCACTTCGATCACAACTTGAGCAATGAGAATAAACAAACATTAAGTTGAATACAAATCATACGAATTTAAATACCCCTTAAAAACGATGTTGTAGAACCCTGTTTCAATTTGGAGCATGAAGTTGCAACCATTTATACCCACTAAACTTTTATGTAATTTGACCCTAAATTTCCACAAAAGGAAGCTGAAAAGTGTATCTCCCATCAAAGGCCCACATTATTTGCATTGTTAAATTAATAATTAAACAAATAAATCCATATCTAGTTCTCAAAGGTCAACCTCAATCACAGATGATCTAGTTTCTCCAATATTCTACGACGAACTCCATTTTAACCAACATCAACTTTTATAAACGAACAAAATCAACAGTTACCTTGAAAACAAATTTATTTTGACCATTTTAACCAACATTCATCATTGAGAATTGTCTGGCTCAAATATCTTTCACAATTTGTCAGCAACAACAATCAGAATTGTTAGTGACACATTATGTTTTTCAGGTACACTTTCTGTTACATTTGTTAGTAACAAAATCAGCAAATCTACAAAATGTACAATATACATTTTATTAGAAATCTGCCACTTTAAAAAGAGAATAAACCACAATGCATGCATACATAATTGTTCAGAAATAAGATGGTTTTCACAATAGTTGAATTCCATGTTTGGTTTGGTTTCTATCATTTTATCTGAGTGACAGTAAATGCCTTTGATTCTGCGGATGGTTCTGGATGGGTTGTGCAAGGAGGTGGGGGGGGGGGTGGCCCTGAGCCGACCCAGACATGCACCTGATGCTATCAGAATCTTTTAAGACATTTGAGTACCATCCCAATCTTGTCGCGTTAGTTGCAGATGTACATGAGAAGTACACTTGAGGAACACTCCTAATTAATGTACAGATCCATGTTCACTCATCTCCCCATCATTGCTCAACGCTAGATGCTAATTGAGAGTTAGTCAGTCTCTACCAAATAACATCTGCCACACTGTGGGCAGGGCATACAGCCTAGCTGTACATTCATCAGTTAATCAATCAGCAGAGGGTATAATTAACACACCGCACTCTGAAATTGATAAAGAGTTTGCCTTGCTCCTTTCAAGCAGCCACTGAGATACGTGGAAATGGCATTTTTAGGGCCAAAGAATTGTAGAACTCCAGGAAACAACAATCGTTGTCATCAAGCTCCTTTGGAAACTGCAATAGAAAACAAGTGTCAAAAATGTTGTTGTTAACAATAAAGATACTTGCATGATGGCCACTACCTTAGTTGGCTCTGACATTGGTCCTTAAAAAATTCACAAAAATGTACTTTTCTACCCTTTCCTCTGGAAAAAATAGTCTTGAACCTTAAGAAATAAGAGTTTAATCCTTTATATTAGGCCAAAAATAATGTTAAGTTGCCTGAAAGATTAATGCCTGTGAAGACCAACTTTACAAAATGCACAGTATAGGAGTAAAAAGTGTTTATCATTAACAAACAATAGGCCAGACTGGTTACACCATGCACTCATATTCACACTGTGTGTATGTATTCTGTATTTATGTTTCAACAATAATGTACAGAAGGCTTACATGTGAATTGTTGCCACTATGCATATAATGCATTTATGAGTCCTACAAGTGTGTACCACTCACAGGGGTTCAATAGTTCACAATGCCTATCAGTGCCAGGCACTGCTGTGCTGGTTCCAGGAATGAACACAATGTAATTCTGTCCCCAAGGCCAGGCGACGAGAATGATTGAAAAAAAATACAGATGTAGTGTGCATGTCCATGTGTACAATGTACATATCGTGTACATGTACTGAACAGAGCAGTCACACTGGGGCTACATGTGTACAAGCTCAATCATCCATATGGAAATTATTCACTACTATTGGTTTACTTTCTTGGTTGTAGCTTAAACTATTACAGACATGTACATGTATGTCCATTATTTGAACTGAAAATTCATATATGTGGAATTTCTATCAAGAAAATCTGTCATGCTCATTTAAAAACAAACTTTTCAACAGTTACTTGATTTTGTATCATCTTGTTGTACTTCTAAGGACTAAAACTTTTCAGAAATGGTTTGCTTGCTACAATCTTGAATTCACTTTGATTGTTCCTTTTAAATCCGTTTCATAAGAAGCTGGTGGATTCCTTTTTATATTGGTTACTTGTACAGTTTGTGCAAATTAGCCTATCATTCTAAAAACTAATGAAATATGTAAATTGTTTACATACAATAATATCATTTCAACATAATCGCAATGCATAGTACTTACATCCACAAGAAGACACACAAAGTCCTCAGTGTTGGCTCTTTGTGCAGGAGGACCGGGGTTGTTGTCGACAGCAGTGGGGTGATTGTCTCCCAGTAGCTTAGCTAAACTCTCATGACAATCAACCTGTCAAGAATTCCAGAAACTGTAATATTAATCATCTGGTTTAACATTCATGCAGGCCCTGCAAAATACTCATGCCTTCAGCTAAAGTACATGCAATTCCCAGAACACAACATACAAGGTTACACAAAGACGCTCAACAAATGTTTCCATTAACCTTCAGGAATCATCTCTCAGGTTTTCCAAGAAAATGAGCCTGCAAACATTGCAATTTGTATACAAAATATATGTTTAATGATGTGCATTAGCAGTTGTGTGTCAACATTTCTGGCTATACCTTGATTTATTGTGCATGTAGTGTTCATCTAAATAAAAAAAACACCCTCATGGAGAATGAACTTGTTGATTTATATTAGAGCATGGGCCAGATGAAAATATAACTCATGAAAATAATACACACCATTCCCCTCATAATAACCATTCTATTTTGTACATTAAGATAGCAGATTTTGACCTCTAAAATATTTCAAAGAAAGAAAGAAAAATCACAAGACACATTATACCGGAATTGAAAATACATGAAAGTCCAGCCGAATATTAGTTTGTTTGAAATAATTTTATAACTGAGAGTCGACTCCTTTTTGTGTGTATTTATCAAATTGGTATATTTTGGTAAAAATATCATAGAAAAAAAAAAAGTGTTATAAACCGAACTCCCTTACTTAATAAATACTGCTTATATACTGCATTTTGAATAAACATTATGCAAATTACATCACTACAGTAGGGTGCCCTCAAGTAAAGGTCAAAAGGAGGTTGTTCGTTGGCCCATCTTTCAATGTCTTGTGCACGGCGCATGATTTCCTCATCATTATACTTCAAAGATAGTGGCAGGATAATGGTCTATTCAGCAAGCATTCTATCCTGTCCATCAGTCGCCTACATGTATAGCACAGGGTAGGGTAATTAATTATGCAAAGCGTCTACTCTAAACAGCCACGCCTAACCAGCTATCACAATGCAAGCCTACCTTGATTAGCCTGATGCCGTTTTCTCTACAGAACGCTTCCATCAATGTGAAGTGAATATGCAGAGCAACATCTTCATCAGCATTGTCATCTGCATGTAGACATAGCATCACTCTCTGTGGATCACTGACAGTGAAAATAACAATTTACAGATTATTCATTTGATTATCATTTCCATTTTTTAAAGGTTATAAAAAAAACCTCACCTTTTCAAAGGTATTGTTTTGGAACCTTCTAATCTCCAATTGTGACCAAGCAGGTCATTATACGAGACAATAACTCAGTTTGGATCGCAAGTGACTTATGAACCCTAATAAGGTATTTCAGGAAATATTACAAGGAAACTGAGTTACCTATGTATGACCGGTTACAGGCCATGGATACATGGATACTTTGTTGCTGTAGTACATGGTACAGGGCACTTTTATGAGGTTATTTACATTTTGTGCTGAAACATTTCGAGGGGCACAAAGGCAACGAAGGGGCACAGATGCACGTTTGTCTCTGTTTCCTTGTGAAGAATCAGGCCTGGAGTTAGTTATTTTATTGTGTACAGTTTATAAAACAGCACATGGATAACCCCGCAGATGAATCTAAACAGATGCAAACTGTGCATTATTCAAACCGAGAAAATGAAAGGCAAATGCTGTTTAAAGCATTCAAACAAGATTTTAAAAGAAAAAAACCCCAAACCCCTGAAAAACAGAACAAAAAAATAAATTAATAAACACATAAATTGTTTTTAACAATTTTAACGAACTGTCTGACAAATTGCAAAATAATCACCAAACCCCCCTCAAAAAAACCTGTGTACATGTAGGTGAGTAATTAAAAATAAGTTTGAATGAATTGACACTTACATGATTCCAAGTTTTCTGACAGACTGATACACTCCATAGGTAATACGTCCTTCTAACTTGGCACTTCTTAGAACCCTCTCCAATGCCATTCCAGCATCCATCTTAATCATGTTGCTATAGAAACAAAACACAACGCTGGTTCATTCACTAACAAAGCAGTAGTATACATGTAGAATACAATTAAAACTGCAGAGTGAAAACAATTCTCTACATAACATGGCAAAAATACAATTAAGTACAACTAGTCCAAGTCCAAATGGCTTTAATGAAATTACTTTACATGTTTCCTAGTTTTATAGGATGGTTAGAATGGTCATAATATTCTGCATTACTTGCAAAACAATTTCCTGGGGAAGCATTTAACATTGAAGGACAGACAGAGAACTCCACCCAACCAATTCTTGCATGGTCAGCACTTTCAAAACAACAATGACTTTAATTTGAACACACCCTGGGGATGAGTCATCCCAGCTTTACAGTACAGGTGTGTATAGGTGTGCGCGTATATACTGACCTGTATGGAAACTTGTTTACCATACAGTGCAGACTTTTTAACAGGTACAAAGTTGCAAATTGTGCAGACTCTCTGCACACCTAAAAGCCTAATTTTCATAGAGCTGCTTAACAGAAAATGTCCTAGTTTATTTTAAGAAAATTAGAACACCAGTATGTTCAGGGGTGCCAGTCAGAAGCAATTCAACCATCAGCCACCGGGATCACACCCAAGTTTACATTACAACCTTGGTATTATTAATTAACAACAATTTAACTCTAAAAACTCCTTGTTTGCTGGATTGTAAATTTAATATGAACTTTTATATTCTTCATAAAAGTATACTTTATCCCCAATACAGCAAAATTATAAGGATAGGAAAAAAACCCACCTACTATTACTAAGATAAACAAATGAAATAGAAACAATGGACTCATGTTGGTGGTGTCTCACTCTAGTCTCATTTTTGAGATTTGCTCCCTTTCTTCAGTCAAAAGTTTATAAAAATCAGACAGTGCAACCCCCCCCCCCACTTCCGAAAAAAAAAGAGAAACTAAGAAGAAGTTGTTTTTGCTCTTTCCATTGAGCTGTGTACAAATCATGCCAGCAAGAAGTTCCGGCTACAATGTCATTACAGGTAACATAGTCTATAGTAAAATTATACACTTCATCACTTGGGCAGCAGGACAGTCCCCAGGTAAATGGTTTTGTGGTTTAGTCATCCCATGACTCATGAAGTATCAATGCAATAACAATGTTTTCTGGTAGACTTCTAAAATCTAAGTTCTATGATTATGAATGAACATCAGCAACGATCAGTAGACACTTAAAAATGCATGAGACTAAGATTAACAGTCAATATGAATATGTTTTTATGACACTTGTCACTATTACAAAAACATAATCTAACATTCCACAAAAGTCTAAATCACAAACGAAAGCATGCTTCGAAACATTTCAACACAACCGGCCCATACCAATGACTACCACCAGTACCAGGCCAGGCAGACAGCACCTACACCGAGTGCACAGATATCGAGACAGGGTAGTGACTGTAGACTTGTTGTAACATGCTTATTTTAGCTTATGCCCAAACTTGATCCATTCAGCTCTTAAAATGACAATAGCTAGTACAAGTTTTTTAAAACCAATTCTATTGTCTTTCTACAAAGAGTACTTTGCAGACAACGACGTGTACCTATTGAAGTATTGCATGCGAGGCGTACAGTTGTGGCATATCGCGTGTGAGCATCAGGGCAGAATTGCTCAACAATGATGCAATCGTATCGCTGAAGTGACTCACCGTCTTTTGAAAGCGTGGACTTCATTCAAAATACGTCAAATAAAACCTAAATAATTCACGTAAAATGCAGTGTCAAAGTACTTACTTTGTGCAATATCTTGTAGCAGCCTTGATATTCCAGTCACTTTCTTCCTCAAACTTCATGGTAGGACAATACGTATGTAATCCACTTTCTTCCCAAATGTCAAATCTCAAACAGAACGACGAGCAACGTTTACGGTGCATCTGACCCTCGGCTGCTGATGATAGTGTGACCACGAAACATGTGACAGCAGATGCCGGCCTCGTCGTGTGTACACTACACACGTATCACATCACGCAGCCGCAGAGAGAAGGGTGCGCTGCTGGGGCTTGCTGCCCTGCGTGTAAACAGGACATGCGTCCACGGATGTAGCGTGGAATTTGCAACGTGTTCGTTGAATAGACTTTACAGGGAAAACCCCTTAACAAGCCGCAAGCCGGGGGGGGGGGGGACAGGCGAACGTTCTTACAGAGAGTGACAATGGTGTTTTATTCCTGGTATTGGTTATAATTAGGTCAAAGTTTGCCCTCGTTTCCAACTTTGAGATGTGACATTCAAGTTGAAGTAAGTACAACCGAGTGCATGGGTAGACGGTCTCTGTAGTTACCTCCCTTGAGGTTGCCTCACACAGTGGTCGGCTTCCTCTTAGTTTAGTCTACACGCACAAAGGTGTTAATTAAAGGTCAGACAAGTTGTTCATCGGGTTGTCATGGCACTGCTGCAGTATTTGTTGCTTAGGCTATTTTATTCATTAAAATTCTAATTTTCAAATTCCAAAAAGGAGATCGTATACTTAGCAATTATCCTTCAAATTAAGTCCCCGGGTATTCTAAACCATAGAATAAACTAGACCGTCCCACGAATGCGAATGTAAGGTAGGCCAACTCCCATACGAAGATAGTTGGTGTGCCTAAAGGCATGTTATTTGTCATTTGACTTGAAAATATTATTCCACGGCGGTATGTGTTATACGACTATAAATGTTGATCAAGGGCAATTAGTCTCACTCTGACTATAGAAAATGGGAGCTCATGACAAGAGCAGAATTAAAACCTGTATGATTTACGACTTATCTGTGGTCAAGTAACTTTCGATATTTGTAATCCAAATTTTGACTAATCAAACAGTAGTCATTCCACTAATTTTGAACAAGTTAACAATAATAGTAATCAAAAAGTTTTCACGAAAGCGTCATCGCTCCTGGTGGACAGGACTGCTCTAGAAACAGTGACGTAGTAAAGGGGGCCTGGGGCACGTGCACCCCCCCTAAAACGCCACAAATTTCCAGTCCCCCCCCCACGAAAACAATCGCGATATAATGCTCACACATACCCAAAAGAGGGGGGGGGGTAGGAAAATGCGTGTTTGTATAATCAAATATAGTGAAAGCTCGCAATTGGGATCGCTACCGCTGCCACAAAATGCCCAAAAGCATACCTTCCATCATAATAAAGCCCGAACCCCAACCACTGACAAACCCATTGCACCCCCCTAAAAGAAATACCCCCTGTGCCTCCACCGAAAAGGTCCTGGCTATGCTGCTGTCTAGAAAGCGGGGGTCGTGGGTTCGATTCCCAGTGCTTGTGTAACACAACAGTTAAAAAGAACATATTTTTCTTTATTCCCCAATCTTACCGGTTTATTGTTTGCAAAAACCACTGCAAAATTGAAGATCTTCTATTAAACTTCGTTTTTATTATTTTTATGTGTGCAAAAATTATGGTTTTGGAGGCATTTAACCCTGTCCTTCGAACTCAGTTTATTTCTTTTCTTGAGATTAATTTTTTCGCACTCGTTGTTTAAGCTCAGTTGGAAATTTTCTCACGACAATAGTTTGCGGGTGACACAGAAAAACCAAAAACCTGGGAAATCTATTCTGTTCCCTCGAAAAAGTATTTCGTCCCCTCCTCGAAACCAATCTGTTTCCCTCGAAATAACATTTCAGTTTTAACGATTTCATTGACGATTCGATTCGAGATTTCAATTCGAGTGACGAAACAGGGGCTCCGTATAATTTATCATCTTTTCTTGGCGGATCACCATAAAATATTACGTCATCGTATGC
>CM021538.1:10637285-10653497 GCA_010994315.2 Pisaster ochraceus | reverse complement strand
GGGGGGGGGGGGGGGGGGGGGGTGTACAGTCAACAAAAATGATAATACAACAATACTTGACTATGAAATAGCGAAGTAGCTAAAGAACGTTATGTTGCATGAAGTGATTGTTCCTCATGCCAGTATTGTCCACACGACTGAAAAAATTGATAATAAGAAATAAATAAAAAATACCCACGCCAAAAATAGAATAGGGCCTAACAACAAAAGAGACAGTTGCTGCATTTTCATACGTTGAGAAACACAACGCCCACATTTATGTGTTGTTCTTTATATAGTGTACCACAAGTGGGGCAGTTGTACGAGTAATGGCGTCGAGGCTGATATTTCAAAAGTTGACGAGTCCTGTTCTGATTTATTCTGAGAATTCATTTAACACTTTAACACGTATGGTGAGAATTTATTTTCAAAGGTACAAATAAAACTGGTGACTGGAATACCAGATGGAACATTCAACACATTTGCACACATTTCGACATTTGGGAAATGACGATTTCAAATAATTTACTTGAATCTGAATTTCTTCTCGGTTCACATTGTGTGTCTTTTACTCTAATGTCTTAATATCATCGTTTTTGTTTAAAGAACGTGTCCACTTTTGTTCCAATGATACGTTTCTTTTTAAGAAAAAAGTAGAATCGGCCACGCAAATGAAACATCACAACACAGCTCCACACCAATAATTTGGCTGCACTTGTCAACTCATGCACTTTCTGGAATCCCTACACTGCATTTTATGAGTGTCTGGAGTGTAATCACCAATTCATTGAACTGAGACGTGCACATGTCACCGACGGTCCCTAAAGACTGACATTTTTAACAACTGCATTGTGGGGCTTATTATAGACCAATATTAACGATTTCCTAGTTAGCCATTCCCAACTTGTGTAGGCCTACCTGCAGAACATGACAGGTACTATCATGACGCCACATTGTTTGTTAGGTTTAGTTCTTCAAAGTAAACTTGACACCTCTTTTATCATTATAAGCACGCCGTGCAACAATTTTGACTGCGTGGCATTTTAAAGTGGATATATTAAAGTATTATGATATTGCACTTTCATTCACGTAATCAAAAATAGTTGAACTCTTTATAATAATGTTCAGTCCCTCATTCCTTGGTCCTGGGGATCTAAGTGTAGAATGCGAGAAACTATATAAGTATAAGGCACAAATCTGTGTGCTCGAGGTCGTGATTAATTCATAATGACACTAAATGGTCGGCAGTGTTATAATGGATTTCCCTTTATTTAAATAACCAGATTGACAGTCCTCACCTCCATCTGTTGCTGTAATCCAGACTTCCCAGTTGACTTTGTAACCTTCTTTAGATAAGCTAGTTTAGCTACGAAGACATCTTGTGGTATTGCTGCATCTCCACTTAGGAATGTCTCATAAAGCACATCAAATAGAAACTCGTACTGGACCTGAAAAAATATAACCAGCATCCACCCTTGAAAAAAAACAACCCATTCACCATGAAAACATTCTTCCTATTCCATGATCCCTTTTGAGTAAACCACACATAAATCTTAAACAATATCCACATTCTAATACTCATCAAAATGACTCTCCGTTAAACTTTAATATATAGACAGTATGACATAATGAAAAAACGAGCCACGCACAACAAATGTGTCACGAAACACTTATTGACAAGGTGAATGTATGATACAGATTTTGACACGATAGCTTTATCTTGATAAAACTCTATTCACCGCGGTTTGAACCATGTGCAACCTCCGGTCTCGCATTGCACAAACGAAGTTCCAGATATCCACTCTGCCCTCTATCTTAGCCTTCTCAAACATTGAATGCAAGACGATGAACACTCCAGTCCGGCCAATTCCTGCACTGTTAAACAATGTATACGTAGAAAATTTAGAAATAAACCAATGATTTTGGAGGTGGAGGTTGGTCAACTTTAGTGATCAAAGAATTCAATCACCCTCCATTACCCTTATACACACCTGCAGTGTATGATCATTGGTCCAGCATTCTTTGGGTTGTACTCTTTGATGAGTTGGATGAAATTGACAACTATGCTACGGTCATCAGGTAAACCCATATCTGGCCAGGTACAGAAGTGATATTGGCGGACCTTTCTTGAACATCGTTCCTGAAACGAGGAACCAACATTAACATCTGGAGAGAACATCTCTCTCTTAACGGAAGCTTTAATACAAGTTGAAGTTATGTCACAACAAAAAAATACTTTGTTGAACTTAAACAATTTCTAATCAACCCTCATAAGAAAGGTCATGGTCATTTGATTATTAAAACTTGAACACAATTGTAGGAAACTACAAATTTATGTAACCGGTTTTGAAACGTTTGTTTAAATACACTTTGTATTAATGAAATCATAACAGTTAATGTCTCAAAGTTTATGATGTAAGCAACAGAGAAACATGGATATCTTTTGGACACACTGTTTTCAATTTGAAATCCATCTTATTGACTATTTCATGTGAATACCTTGTTTTTAATATGTAGTTTAGACGTGATCCTGTTTTTCACCAAACTGCATGGAGTACCGATTCTAGCTAATACCATTGAGATTGATAAACTGGGGTTCAATTGAAGGAGACGATTGCTACCCAAACGTCAACGTTATGTCCCATTAATTAATAAGTAACCAATGGCACCTTTAGAATTATCAAAAAGGGTAAATGAATGTTATTGTATATTTTACATTGTCAACAGTTCCGCGGTACTGCACTTACAAGTGTTAGCACTTATGAGATGCAAGACAGGCAGTTTGGAAACATCATTTGAATCGAACTGCATGATTTGTTGTTTGTTTCTTTAATTATTGCGACCTTTTGATAAACAACCATCACTTTTGTAGGAAAAGAACCATTTAAGACACAGATCGCGCGTTGATTGTGTAATTTCCCAGCCTACCGGTTGCCCAAAGTTATAATACCTCCATCTTAATTCCTTATACATGATTAAACCTTTCTTCCAGCAGACATAACCCACTGATCTATTGAGAAGTCAATATTTCTAAGCATCAGACATTCTAATCGGATTTTGTGTGTGCACGTTTCAAATGTGTTGCTATATTTTCTGATCAAAACTGTTTTAAGTATGGAGATTTAAGACAAACTCAAACTACAAATATTTCAATAATTTAAAACATGAAGTAAATAGTGAGACATAGAAATATTTAATTGATCAAGGAACTATAGTAAGTCACAAACCCTAATAGCTCATCGTCGCACGATATTTCATCCTCACCTGACAATATTAAAAGTGACATAAAACAAAGCCTCACCTGTGACTTAGAAGTAAGGACAAAGTCACGAATGACGTAATGAACGTGCTTCTCTTCCTTGTTTCCTGTGACTGTAATGTTTCCATACACAGACGTTTGATCTGGCCAGTACTTCTCACATTTAATCTGTTAGATTGGAAGAGTCAAATCTGAGCAATGAAATGCACACACGTTAAATGAGCCCGGGAAGGGTCATGGGGTTTTCTGAGACAAACTTAACGACGGGTGTTCTCATGAAGTTGTAACAATAGAACTTTGTACAGAGATAAAAACAGTGAGGGACATTCCACATCTGACATTCTTTTCAAGAAAATGTCTCAACATCTTTATAAGTTGTATGACACTTCTTGAGATGTATGTGTTTTACCAAAATTATTGTTCAGTCATTTTCTGACATTCCTGTCAGTGAATAACAATTTTGGATTGAACAAAGAAATAATTGACTAGAGCGGGACTTGAATTTGCGACCTCCGGATTAATGTGCCGGCGCTCTCTAACTGAGCTATCTAGCCCTAATGTTGGCCGTCACCTAATTTTGTCAATTCCTATGTTGGGGGTGAATAATTGATATCGATTTACCTTGTTTCCCTCCTGTAGGTTAGTGAGCATGACTATTGTAGCTGTATTCTGCTGCCACACCATCCGCCACATGTCATCAATAGAGGCACTGGTTGGACCTAATAATAAACCCTTATTTGCTCAAGTAAAATACTTTGCTTAACAATACAAATAGTACGATGGTATGGTAGTTAGTACGTAAGAGTGAGTGGGAAATTTTATGTTATTTGAAAGACTGGTTAAAATCCCCAACCAATTTCGCTAACCTCGGGCTCCAAAGTGCTTTTTATAACGGGAAGGATACAAACTTTAATGGGTCCCAACGTGTGAATAAACGCAATACTTGCACAGTACAGAATGGTAATTCTGCCCTACCTTGACATGCAATGTATGCATTCGGCTCATTGAAACCCTGCATAAAAAACAAATTATTGACAAATAAAAACTCATGAGGCAAAAGAGAATTGGGGTCATGGGGGGGGGGGTGGCATGTATGGGGGCATCAAGGGGTGTCCGAGTCAAATTGTATTTAATTTCTATTTATTTATTTGATTTAATACCATATTTAACGAGGCTGACCCATCGAGCACAACTGATCATAAAACAACTGATACAAAATACTAAAAGTGACACGATTTGACAGAAGGTGCGTACAAAGGGAAATAAATAACAAAAAATGAACAGTAGGCCGAAAAAAGAGACAAATACACCCTAACAGCAAACCACACACAAAGTTGGAGATAAAAAAATATGAATTAAAGGATACGAGTGCCCCAATGACCCAAATGCAGACCATAAATTATAAGTTACCAGCCATGATGACAGCCTGGTATTCGATGACACAATTGAATGAATAATATGAAAGAAATACCAATAGAGCCTGAGGAGTTAATTTAATACCATTCTGGAAGTTTTTAAATCACTTTACAGCTTGTTTTACGTTGGAAAATATCCAAACTAGAATAAAGTATCAAAAACAAACGAATGCAAGAATTATTATTGTACCAAAAGTACATAGGCTTACCAATGACGACGTTGACGTGATGTTTGTTCTTTATTTCCACATCGTGTTTGTCTTTGCCCATTTATTCCTCAAACCATAAATAATACCTTTATCTTGAATTGACTTTTTTATTTGAATGTGACAAGTGAAAAAAACTTACTTTAAACCGTCCTAACTAAATTAATAAATGATGAAACGTACAGAATGGAAATATGAAAACGTGAATATTTGTATAAAGAACTTACGTTCATGTAACTTGCATTGATATAATCTGAAAACGGCTCATCTGGAAGCTGCTCAAGCACAACTCGTGAACAGTCATCTGCATTATCAATTGTAACAATAGATCATTTGTAGAATTTACATTTGCTTAGATTAAATCGTAATATTGTACCATTATGAATATACCGTTAAGGCTGAGCAGGGAGCGCACTCTATGACGCTCGAAAGCTTTTCGACAAATATATGAATACATTGTACCTCAAATCACAGTTGCATATTTTGATTACAAACGTGCACAAAATTCCCGGCGAAATGTGTCAATTTTTCGTGGTTTTTACCTCATCTACATTTTCAGAGTTTTAACAAAACTTAGATTGTCTTTATTTAAAGCAAGAGTGGCACATTTGGTATTGGTTCTGTTTATACCGTAAACTCACAGGGAAGGATGTTGATATAGCGATTCTTCTCTTTATTCTGTTCATGTTTGGCTACGGTTTGTGAGTGAAGAGGACCGACTGGTAGACGCTGATAGAAAAATTCAAGAAAAATAGAGTTAATGCATCGTTTTGAAAAACAGAGCTAAACTTCTTTGCAGATGACCCAGACGTAAATATCGACAGCAATCCATTCTTGTGTCACTTTGGACACCTCAAGTCACGAATAAAGCCGCAAATGTATTCAGATGCCGTAACAATTTTAACATTTTGTGAGAAATCGGAAAAGTCTGGCAAGAATTGCCTTGATTACTGAGGCTTGTGGAATATGGGACAATGCGAATTGAGGCCGCCGAGTCGCGAAGGAAAGTTATAACGGCAATTTAAGTTTCGATTATCACTAATTCCAACACCGTTAAGATAACCTGCATGTTTTTTTTTTGAAAGTTAAGGAAGTTTAGATTTTTGACTATAGACTATAGACCAAGTATTCTGTAAGCAAATCAAATATTACGTCATTATCACTGACCTCATAATCACTTAGAAACCCATTGCCGTCTTTGTAGGATTCGGACTTCTTCCTGCAGACATATTCCCCCAGATCAGTAAGAGTAACTCCTTGTGATTGTTCTTGTTCCTGACGTGCTTGCTGTGGTTTGGGTTCTTTACTTCTAGGTGGACTGTGTACAACTGCACTAAATGAAGTTTCTTCCTCCTCATCTGAAATATTTTCATGTTTACTACGGTTTATTGTATTCGTCAACCAGTAGCTGTAATCGGCAATTTGTATACAGTAAGTGGCATCTATTGATACTCAACTTGGGGCTGCCAGTCGTTGGTGGACTCTGCATCAGTGTTCTTGTATACGAATCCAAGTAAAGCACTCTTGGGCCAGGGGACTTAATGCAGTTAGATTAAAACACACACATATATTCCAAATTCCTTAAGCTAAGTTCAACGTACATGAAAATTGTATAGCCGATGAAGTTATGCTACACGAATAAGTAGTAATTGCACAATTGGATTATTAGCGATGGAGAGAAATGAAGATCCTGCTGTGAAGTTACGGTTTAAAGTATAGTTCATAATGATTGATTTTGTAATTTAACTCTTACCAATGTCAGTGTTTGTATGACTGCTCTCATCTGGCTTACGATGATGTATGCCTAGGTATACCTTCTTCCTGTTCAGAGAAAATAAATGGTTTAGGTAACTGAGAAGATAAAGAACGTTCTATTGATCCAGTGGTTTGAGACTTTGCCCAAATCAAGGCACCGTTATGGGGGCTGGGCGGAGTAGGGGCGGAGTAGAGGGGTGTTTAGAAATAAAGGCCCATTAAGGGTTTGAATGGATAGAGCACAAAGCGTTATTTAGTCTGGAAATCCCTGAAAACAACACTTTTGAAGTGTACTTTTTGCCAATCCTACCGGTTCCCTAAAAAGGCGTGATAAAAAAAACTACAGACAAGATTTCGAGGTTACGCAATAACAGTTCGAGGGGACGAAGTGATTTTGCCAGAATGAAAATATAATTACCTTGTTTCAACCAGCCCCTGTTTTTTTCTTCACCTGTCCGTACAATCCAACTTACATTATTTGTATTACCTGTTTATAAATTGTATTTGTTAAATGTGTCTCTTTTTATATAATCTATATAGAGAACATGGCAAAAGCTTTTGTATTACCTCATGTAAATGATAGCAGTAGCCACGCAGCCAATGATGAAAAGACCCAAAGTTGGTATTATAACAGGAACCAGCGGAAAACTACCTTCTGGAACTGCAAAGGGTTTCTGAGTAGAATATCCTTGCACCCACATACCTCCTGGCACTGTTAATGTTAATTTGAAAAAAAAGTATTAGCTGTTGCAAACTGCTTACCAACCAAAAGGACCTATGGTATAAATGCAAAAGAATAGTTAGTGGCCTGAGTCTTTCTCGAAGGCTAAATGACAAGACTACAAACATCAACATGTATACATTACTGACGTAACAAAAGCAGTCAAGTGGAAATAGATGATGGAGATGAAAATACACTGAGAAAGCAGGAGGCTGAACAGAAAAGAGGGTAACAAAAGGGAGGGGGATTGAGGGGAAGGGGCTGGTTGACCACAAGAGGTGGGGAATACAAAGGACAAAATCAATGATGAGGAGAGGGAGAGAAAAGTAGTTTATTGGTGAATGAGGCAGACTGGAGGGGGCGGGGCTTATCTATGGTAAAAAGGAGGAGGCAAAGACAACAAGTTATTAGTCATTTCCTTCTTGGATGTTCAGACCATGGGGTTGATGGTCTGGAGACGTCTTATCCATAATGTCTCTCTACTCAGACGAACAATCACTTTATCTGTAGTGCCTTAATGCCCTGTAAAATCATATCAGAAATTGAGTGATTAGGAAGATTGAAATGGTGTCCTACGGGTGTATCCAGCTTATGGGTGTTGACTGGATATGTGGCCGTAGAAACGTCTCTTGAGTGTATTTTTCGTTTCACCTATATGTTGAACACCACAAACGTTGCAAGATATTAAATATATTAGATTAGTGGTGGTGCAGGTGACATGACCCCTTGTCCTATGGGTGGTACCACCGGTATGGCTGGTGAAGGAGTCCAATTCTCTGATGTGTTGTCTACAGACGATGAATTTGGAGGTGTTGGAACACCTGAAAGTTCCCTGTGGCAAAGGGGGGTTAAAATTATCATTAAAGGAGGACTTCTACCCGGACAATGAGATCCCTGAGACTGGGTGGCCGTCTGTGGGCAACTACGGGTTCTTCTTGTACAGCACGTTGAAGTCGATCTGGTGTGAAGAATATGATGGTTAGAATTGGTTATTGTACGAATGGGGGGAAGTGAGGGGTGGAAAGTGACAACAAATTAAACTTTCTCCTTGGAACTCTGTTGTTGCACGGGTCTTTTGGAAAGTACTGACTCCCTGGAACGAGCCTTGACTGTCTGGATTGCTCGATGGACTGCCAGGGAGCAATGACCCCGGGAGACGAGGTGTTTCTTAAGTTCCTGTGAGTGGTGGACGAAATCGGAATCATTAGAACAGATACGACGGAGTCTGAAGGGCCTGACTATAGGCTATGCTGGTTTTGCAGTGTCGGGGATGACACCTGGTTAAGTGGAGATATTGGTGTTTATCTGTGGGTTTAACAAAGAGATCTGTGATCAAACCTTCATCCGTCTTTAGAACCTTGACATCCGGAAAGTGGGTATCCTTGATGGTCCTATAGAAGAAATTTATGTGATTCTATTTCCACTTGACTTCTATTGTTACATCAGTATACATGTACCTGTTTATGTTTGTAGTCTTGTCATTCAGCCTTCGAAAAAGACTCTGCTAGAGTCGAAACGTCAGGCCACTAACTTTTTTTTTCAAAGTTAATTTGAATACAATTTTACTTGTAACTAATTAAAAGTAATAAAACAAACACAAATAAAACATTTAATTAATAGTAAGTTTTGAACAAAAATAAGTAATTTAATCTTTGCACCCATAATGTTGATTATCAATATTGCAAGTTCATTAATTCTATCATTATTATTGTTTGTTGACATTATACTCGTTGCTCCCATTGCGCTTGTGAAAAATGTAAGATTCGTTATTTTCAAAGTGGTCACATATTATAAACTGTAGCAAAGCAGGCGAGGATCCAGGTTTTTCAGATGGGGATTGCAAACTTTAAGGGAAAATTTTAAAATGATTTGTTTATAGTAATTTCAAGGGAATGTTCTTTCAAAAAAGAAGACAAGATTTCACAATAGTCTTTTGAGACAACTTGATGGTAAAATGGTACGCTTATTTACCTTTAATTCTCAGCGGTTCTCCCCACACAACGAAAAAGTCCTGTCCATAAAGATATTAATGAAGTATTAAGGTACTTTGTTGTGTCTATATTATTCATACCAACCCGAGCACTGGTTCAAAATTTCCAGACGCAAACAAGAATTATGATCGCATGCATCTCTCAGTGGGAGGGTCTCAGAGCATATATCTCATTTGTTTTTCAACTCCATCTGTCCCCTGAAAGTTCTATACAGCTACATCCCTCTAGCCATCCAGGGGGCCCTAAAATAATGTTATGTTCTTTCACATCACCGGTTCTGATACAGCCCTACTACAGTACAGATTTCCACGAAATAAGATATAACTTCGTTCCTTAGAAATAACATTTTGATGGAACAATATAATATTTCGACGGAACGAAACATTATTCAGACGGAACGAAACATTATTTTGACGGGAAACAAATCATATTTCGAGGGAACGAAATGAAATTTCTAGGTAACGAAACACTATTTCGAGGAAACGAAATAGTAGTTCAGATTATTTCAGAGTTGACCCAGTCCTATGGGGTCTGATCCGATTCTGGGTCAAGCTGACCCGGAAACTGGTTAACAAAGGTTTGACCCATTTCGGGGTTAATTTGACACATATTCCAGTTCACACTGACCCAGAAATGGGTCAGCCCCCAGGACCTGTAACCGGGTCAATTCCTGACCTGGGAGTTTGCAACGTGTAGTTGTGCATTAGATGTGTGTAAGCATGGAGGTATGAAAACTAGGTTGCCGAGTCATACTCGAGTAAAATGTCACCCAGAGCTTGGATATATCTCACAATGTAAGCGAAAGTTTGTTTAATGTTCCATTTCTTATGCAAAATGTCACTCAGAGCTTGGTTTCATGATAATTTAACAGTGTAACTTGTCTTTCGACATTGTACTACCTTATCGGATGTTCTGCTGACTGATCCAAGGTATATAGCGTACGTAGTGTTACTCTTCAAAGGTTTGTTGCGGTAATCGCCATAAGACTTTCCATCACCCACGGTGAATGTTTCTGGAAGACCCTCTTTACGCAGTTCTGCTGCTATGTATTCGTTGGTCAATGTTACGTTAGATGATCGAAGATGCCTGGAATTTGTGGTTGCAGTGGTCACAAGGGGCTGCATTCGCCGCACACCAATTTGAATCCCCCTGTATTCAAAAAATGTGATTCGTTTTGTTAACAAAAGAAGCATTCAAAGTGAGATTATATAGAAATACCATAGGTAGCATATTATTGGAAGTTCATTCAGTCAGCAGGTATTGTAGTTCAACCATGGAGGAAATAGACACGTCCATGATTCAACCAATCATTGGTTATTCTTGACTCGATTACACAAGGCATTCCATCACAATCACCAAGTTGCGTGGAATTTAATGAGAGGAAATTCAAGGAGGTACTTTGTCAAGATAACATCGCAGTCTCGTCAGGTACTATTTCGTAAACGAAGTAAAAACACATATTTTCTAGGGCTATTGTGTGAATCATTTACACATTCTACTTTTGAAACATCTTTCCAACCATTTTTCTCTCATAACAAACGCTTTTTATAGCCCAAAGCGCCCAATCCGAAGGCCAAGTGCCCCATTAACTCTTTGCCTTTGCTGTCATTACATTTGTTGAAGCAGCTCCAGCTAAAATAGATGGTGTTTTGGGGGCATGTAGTTGAGAATACTCACGTGATGTAGGATGATGATATAGGAAGATGTAATACAATGGTAACGGATGAGGTTGTTATTGTGGAGGAAGCGCTGCTTGGCTTGGCAGGAGCAGCCAAATCTGTACAGATTGACAAAGACATATTGTGCAAAGGTCAAGCTTAAGCATGGTATATAAATCTTGAAAAGTGTTTTCCAATGTAGGTCCGGCTATCTATCGAGTCGACTGGATATACTTAAACACTGAACTATAAATACATAAATATATATTTTTGCCTGTGACTCCGGATTCGTGTATACTAAAAGTCCTCGTCTATGTCAGATTTGTTTATTCGTTACATTTGAGTGAAGACACAGTGTGTGACGACCTTTCCTCTGTTGCAATTGGGTGAGACGTTTCAATGGTTGATATATGTTTTATTTTTTTATTTAGTTAAGTTTATTATTGTTTATGCAAGTTTGCCAAAAAACAAGGCTTAAGCCAATCTTGGTAAGGGGCTTCAAGAAGAAAATATTTAAGACGAAAATAACTCAGCTCAAGGTTGGAATTGATACTAATCTTAAAACATTCTAAATTGTAAGACGGAGGGAACAGGTACCAGGCAAGGAATTCCAAAGAAATGCAGGACGTGGATTAAAGCTGTCGGAATAGCCCTTTTTTCTACATCTCAACAAAGCGAGAGTGCATTAGTGAGAAGAAGCAGAAAGCCTGGTTTCACGCTCAAACATCTCAGACACTTTGGTCGTGCATTTACCAAGAACATACCCAAAGAAAAAGGCAGAGGCTTATTACAGACCTACGGTGGGAAAGAGGTTGTAACCTTGATCCTAATACTTCATCAACAAGATTAACAATACGCTTCTGCTCCCAAGTTGATAAAAAGATAATTGACAGGCAGAAGCCCAGGCCCATACAACATTACTCCATTGGACGTATGTTGTCTTATACAGTTAGAGAGTATCATCGGGACTTCCGAGCCCGATAAAGACAACCAACTCGCAAGGAAGCACTCTTTGCTATGCTTGAAATATACAAAAAGGCATTGTCGATGGAACCATTAGAAAGGATGGAACGTATCATCTCTACAAAGCGAGACAGAGACAGTAGTTCAGTTTTATTTTAAACAGCAGTTGTACCTGTTTCCACTGCAGTAAATACGTCCACTTTGGCTTCCGTTCCTGTACCTGCACCATTGACACCTGCCAGCAAAATCTCGTATTTTGTAGATGGTTCTAAGCCAGTGATGTCTTGTTGCATTCTGGGACGCGATATGTTAATTGAAGTGTAGGAATTCTGAGGCTTGAAGCTGACGTTGTAAGGTTTTTCTGTCGCTCTAAAAAGGATCTAAGGAATAAGACAATAGCATTTGATTAGGGAATCCCAAATCATTATTGACAAAGACTTAGTTTTAAAACACGCTTCGCGAAATGCTTTTAACATTTTATTTAAGACAATGATTAATTCACAAGCACCCTATTGCTATCTTATAATGTAAAATGAAACCCCCACGTCAAATACATATTAATTATTTAAAACAAGGTTTGTTGTGATCGGGATTAGTTTTTGGATTAGGAATAACGGTACCTTTTGAAAGATAAACTTTTATAAAATACAAACTTTTACTATATATCTTTTCCTGGTAGTGAACAAACCCCCCCCAAACCCCCACCCCCCCCCGAAGCAACAACATGATAAAGTACTCTGAAACACTTACATCTTAATTTGAAATTTCTAGGTTGTATAATCCGGTTTAATTGGCAAATTTAGGTTTAAAATACCTGTTTGTGGTATTCAAATAAAAAAGTCGCTGTGTTTACCCTATATCCAGTTATATAACCATTTCTCTTCCCGCAAGGTATGTCACTCCATGCAAACGCCAAATGGTGTCTTCCGATTGAAGTCAAATTGAAACCAGGTGGAGGAACCGATGGCTCTGATTGAAACAAAAGAAATCTGTGTTAATCATTGAAACTGAAACACCGGTACTCTTTTGCATGTTGGTTTTTCGGAAAAAACATTTAACATTTCTGATTCTGGAGCTTGTCCCAAATATTCACACTAAAAAGCAGCTCACACGTTGAGTTTATCTTTATTAATGAAATGCCCAATCTGTTTTTCTTCGGGTTTGGCATCCTTCCAAAAACTTCAATAGTTGGCCACTTCACTTAGCGTCATGCTACGTGTATTGCAGCTAGCAATCACGCATTATGACATCACATTAACACTGTATCATGGAAAAGATACTATTCAAACTTATTTAACTCATTGGCAGCCCACATAACATATATTTTTCAAAATGAATGTGATGCTGAAAGATAGACCACCATTGGTTAAATATAAACATGATGATTCTATTAAGGACAGCCTCCGTCGTGATCGTAGATTGCTCCGTACCGTCGGAGTTGTGAATTGTTCCGTCGTAGTTCTGATTTGGGTGTCGTTGTTGTGAGTTGGGCGTCGGAGTTGTGCGTTTGGTGTTGTAGTTATGTGTGCGCCATCTGTTAGCATTTGTAGTTTACTATTTATAAATCAAACAAACATAACCAAGAGGGACCAGCTCACAACCCCGACGGAGCAATCCACAACAACAACAACAACAACAACAACAACAACAACAACAACGGAGGCTGTCCTCTATTTAAAACCTAACGTAAATGCAACTCTGAGAATGTTGCACTTGTAGTTACATGAATATGTTACGCAATTCGTGCTCGTTGCCATGATTTTAACGTATGTGGCAAATTAAATTTTTCCCCACTAGTTGATTTGATTTGAGGCGTATTACACTTTCATGTCCTCAATGTCCAAAGCAGACACAGACGACAATAAACATTGAGCTCATCATTCTCCGTGTTTTATTTGTATGTTTATGCAGTTTTCAATTGTTTTTAAAAACATGGCGTCATTGAATTTGACCCCTTAAATATTAATAATACCTTTATAGAGTGTTGTAAAAGTCTGACTCCCATCAAGGTGTTCTGAATATCCCGCTTCATTCCTCGCAAGTACACGGACATTGTAGATGGAGTAGGCGTGTAGATATGGGGCTAAATCTAATGTCGATAATGCGGTTGCTGACGTATTGAGTGCAGTTTCATATATACCGTTCACCATTTGGCAGTGATCTCGCATGACGAGTTGAAACTGGATTTCATAATCAAGAACAGGGCATTTGTTTTGAGGGGCTCCCCAATTCACTCTCCTGCGAATAGCGGGTCCAGAGATTGACAGGTTTCTAACTTTAACAGGAACTGAAAATCGTTAAAAAAAAATCGATTTACTGGTGTATCACATGAGGAAAAAAAACCCCAAAACATAGACAAAATATTTATTTTAACGCTCCTAATAAAACCTCAACATTTTGCTGACAGGTAACATCTCGTTTAAAAGAAAATGGCATAGCTATCAGCTTGTTGTTTGACGTGTTATGTATTGATCATTACCATGACAATCACTGCAGCTGGATTGGAGTCCAATCATGCCGTAGGGACAGGAATCTGTAGAAGAATACACATATCTAAACTGAACCACTAAAATGACTAACTTCGTGTAGGATAGCAGGCAACTGTACGACGGGGTAAACATATTTGAATAATTGTACAGCAGACCATGTACAATGATGCCTGTGGAGAAAGTGGTGGCTCTGTAAAGGCCGATAGGTTCAGTCGTTGGGAGACATATATAATTTGCGGAGTTGGAACAAGTAAAAACATGTTACGGCAGCCAACAAAATAGAACTGAAAATTAGGACCACCTAAGACAAACAATCTTTAAAAGGACTGCTTTATTGAACCAAAAACAAGTATTCCAAGTGGTACAAATCCTGACATTTAAGCTTCGGCTATGGCACTCTTTGGCAGTTGACATTTCGCTCATGAATCTACAGTTGCCCTCGTCACTAACTAAAACACAGTGGCCATGGCAGGTAGCTCCAATTAACCAATCAGTGCATTATTTGAATCATTGATAGGATAGAAACTATTTCCACTCTGCGGCCGATTGACACGCGATATCATATCGGTATCTACCATTACGTTTGCCACAAACTGCACTATCCAAAATGAATTAAGCTCTATGTGTAATGGTCATAAGGCCGTATACTTACTTTGGCAGTTTACACCCCTGTAGCCTTGTTGACATCCGACACCATCCGGACATCGACCGCTAGCTTTGTCACAAACCTCACCACCTTCACAGTGACATTCATTGGTGCACGTAGCTCCAAATAACCCATCAGGACATTCTTAGAAAAAGATTCACTATAAATTAAATTTGAACTTATGCAATAATATAAACGTACAAATAAATTGTTCAACAAGCAAATAGCATTTTCATAAAACAACATAAAGGGTAAACACACAACCCTGCAAGCAGAACAAACAAACTGATGACACAGACAATCAGCGAATTCTGCACACGAGGTATCAGGTTGACATCTACCCAAAATAACAATCCTCACAACTTGATTCAAATATCCAACCCACCTTGGCAGTTTTCTCCAGTGTAACCTGAGGCGCACTGTACATCATCCGGGCATCTACCATTCCCTTTGTCACAAACTGTGCCGTCATCACAATGACACTGAAGCTCACAATTAGATCCAAAGTAGCCATCTTGACAGTCTATTGTAGAGAAACAGGAAACAAGTCACAATCACATTATTGGGAGGGTAATCGGCTAACGAAAAGCAGGAAAATTGATTTTCAAAATACGTATTCCTACCTTCTGAGCACTTATGGCCTTTGTAGCCAGCTCCGCATGTGCAGCCGAAAGGATCCGGAAGGCACATCATTGCTCCCCTACATCCAACACTGGTGACGGAGCAAGTTATACCACAGTCTTGACCAAAACAATTTTTGCCATGTACTGCAATGATACAAAGGAAATGGTTCCTCGATGACAGCCCCACTTTTAAATAGTTATATTTGTTTTCTTTCTTAATAATTTTCGGTTGAACAAAGAAATTTTGACAAACGTCACTACAAAAACGGGGGTGTTAAAATTGACACCATGGGTGTTGTCGCGTAAAGACACTGAAGAGAGAATCACAATTAACATTATGATTATGGTGTTAAGGTCACACCAATGTAATTATTTCAACACCTATTTCAACCCCCTATGGTGTAAATTTTTAATTCTTTTTTTCTATCTATATGTGTCAACACCAATGTGTCAATTTTAACATCCCTTGCCTTATAACAACTGAGCTATCATGGCCTTAATGTTGGC
>CM021538.1:10596151-10612189 GCA_010994315.2 Pisaster ochraceus | reverse complement strand
AAAAAAAAAAAAAAAAAAAAAAAAAAAAAAAAAAAAAAAAGGACGAAAAGAAAACAAAGTGGAACAGGAGTCTTATTGCATGCTTTATATCAGCATATTTTTTAAAATTTCAATCAGCCTTATTACATTTGAACAATGACAAACAATACCATTATAATAAGTAGTCAGATAGACGTTTATGATGTGTTAGATATACGGCACTGGATTCGGAGCATCAAATCCTACCTCTCGGATTCCGACTCACTTCTTGTCCAAAACTCAATATGTTTTTACTGTAGAGGTACTCTCATGGAAAAAGGGCGTTTTATCAAAAATCAAATATTAGTTTTAAAAAGATAAAAATCAAACTGTTAAAATAAAACAATTTTTGGGGGCAGTCCCTTTTAGGGCCTCCCAGAGGTATGTGGAAAAAAATGGTAATGTTTTCGACTCCAAAATGGAAAGTAAATCAGGCTGGTATAAAACGATGTTTAAAATATTGTTTACTTTATTCATATTAATTTATTTAACTTATTATTTGTTTTAATTAGAGGCAGCTTCCTCTTAAGGACCTAGGCACCCCATGTCCTCCTGGAAGTATGTGAAAAAATTTGTATCTTTATTATTATTGTTAAAAAAAATTTAATTTTTTTTTTTCGGGGGGGGGGGGTTGGGGGAGGACAAGTCCTCCAAGGGACATTGGTACCCCCAATGGAACCAGAAATAATGTTACCATGGGACAACAAACCAACACCTTCTAAGATTGTTGCATACCTGAGAAGTTTAATAGAAGACCGCAGTTTTTTCAGAGGTGACCGATGACCTTCCCGTTAAGGTAGGGGTTCTGGTACAAACTGACGAATGCGGCTCCCTCGTGACCTGACCCCCAGCAAAGCGACGTCATGTGGCATTAGAAAACTTAAAGGTCAACTGCTCTCACAGAAAAAAAAACTTTCTGAAAAAAGAATGGTTTTCCTGAGTCTGTATACGTGGTCCAAACTTCTCCAAAAGATACACCAATATACCAAAAGTTGCGGGAAACCTAAAAATATGAAAAAATATGGAACGCTTCACGATTTTGCGTGTCATCCTTGCGCAGGGGCCATGCTAATCTTCTCTGTATCGTTCCAATTTTAGTATATGTGCAGCCGAAGCTAGCACGACTAACTACCTAACACCTCCTAAATTTATACGGCATTCAGGCTTGAGTCCAACAAACCATTGTTCCGTCTTTACAACATACAGACAGCTTTTCATTAGATCTAAATGCTATTTATTCAAAAATAATTAGTTCAGACTACTCACAAAGATATTTTCTTAACAAATATTTGTTAAAGTATTCCATAATGAGCTTCCAAAATAGTCAAATAGTAATTTTATGTTAAAATATTTGTTACATTACGGCTTAATCTAACAGAATGCGCATTTCCTTCTACACCACATGTAGTAGCACAGTCAATGCAAACAGCCGCCTGAATGAGGAAACACAAAGGTCAGTCAGGCTATAATATAAAGGGGAAGCTTACATTATGAATACCCTCCACGCGTGCGCTGTTGTGGTTCAACCATTGTGTCTACGGCAGTTGTGTGCATAATTATGTACAGGCCAAATAACAGCAGCCTGCTGCCAGGATGTTACAGACAGGTCCTGCAGAACCTGGGAGAGTGACTCAAGCCTTCTACATCACTGGGATTTCTCTGACAAAATTTCAAAGAAAGCATGCCTTCAACTCACCTTAGGTTTTTGTTTAACTCTGGGTCTTCCATCTAGACCAAAACCCTTCTCTGTGAAGACTCACAAGTACAGTGAAAGTAATCATCCTGAGGCAGTCTCTTCTTGATTGCCAGGCACTTGTCTCCTCGACTGCCAGTCTCTTCTTGATTGCCAGACACTTGTCTTCTCGACTGCCAGCCTCTTCTTCATTGCCAGGCACTTGTCTCACCTTGACTGTCAGGCACTTAACATCAGGCACCTTAGCGTCTTGTTTAACTTTGGGTCTTCCATCCAGACCTAAACCTTTCTCCTACTCCAGGCGTAGCAAAACTGTATTCCTCTTGGCTGTCAGTCTATGCTAAAGGGACACACAGCTGGCGCTTCATCAAGTGATGTTGCCATCTCTTCCATTAAATTATGTCCACTCGGTATCATGTACATAGAATAAACAACAGGCATTTTTGTTAGTCTAATGTCACAATTCAATCACTTATTCTTACCTTTAGATGTCTTGTAAACGTATCTGTCTCTCTGTGTTTCTATCAAACAAGATGATCCGTGATCTAGACGAAGGAGAAAGCTGGTCCCAAATGAAAAAAACGTTTTATATGAAAGTACTACTCTCTTAGCCTTTCCTCCGGTCTCAGTTTTTCCTACCGCTGGAAGAGATAAGTTAAACATGTGAAGGAATATTAATGGAGCATTTTTGACAGGTCAAACTTTATCTAACATCTAGTGACAGGTATTGGCACAAACTTGAACGAAGAGCAGAATTGATTAACAATTTGAAATCGACTGAGTCGAAATGTAACAACTCGAAACAATTATATGCAAAGCAATTTGCCTTACAATGAAACAACATTAGTAAAACTTGAAACAACTTCGAACACTCTGGAATAATTTGACAAACAAACATTCCAATTTTAGAACACATCTGACTCAATCTGGCACAGTACGAATCATATAACATCTATCTCCATAATATGAGAAGAAATATCAGCAAATACTTCAACTCTGTGATGTTTCTTATGAGGACCTTTTCTCGACTATCAGCATGCTTTTAAGCTCGACTTCTTCAACCCTCCTCTTTCCTGTTCTAAAAAAAGAACATAATCACTCAAAGTTTGATATTTTTTTAAAGAAAGTAATCTTGAATGTTTTCTTCTTATAGCCCCTTTTACCAAGAGTGGCTTTTTTTAGCCTTGTTTGGGGCGAAATTGTATAAAAACAATTAGAATAATCTTTAACCAAATTTTTTACCCATCTGTGTAACAGACCCTCACTTGATCTCTTCACCAACGCAGTTTTTCTGTCACTGTACATCCTAATAAACTAACATAAACAACTTCATCTCTTAAAAAATGACAGCACGATACAAACAGCAAGGAAAAGAAATAAAAACGCACAAAATTAAGAAAGACGGTAATTCAAACTCCTACCAGTGGATGAGGAAAATCAATAAACCCATAAGCATTAACTTAAGTTCATCTTGTCTCAAAACTAATCACATGCCTTTGTACGACAAAATGTACGAAACGAGGGGGAATTTAAACAAACTGAAATTTAAATGAATAAATACCAATAAATGCCAACAACAACTGTAAAGAAGCCATCTTATATTTAAAGTTTCAATGGTATTCTTTTTAGTGTACTTCATGAAACACTAGCATGGGTATTTTGGTGAAACTTTCAGATTTGTCAGGGCTGAGATTAGAAAGATTCATCAAACTGAACAAAACAGTGGGAGTGCTATCTCAATTGCATGTTGTCTACTCCGCGGTCTGTCCCCACAATACAGCTATAAGCTGTAAACAAACCTTTGTTTACAGAAAGAGTGACATTGTACATTCCAGGGCATTTCCTGGCACGCTGGCGGGAGAGATACTATACTGGTCATACCGGAAATTTTACATTATATGTACATGCACTCATTTCTAGAAATTCAAGAGTTATAAACAACAGCTGTTTATACATTGTTGACAGGTGCCCCCTTTCTTCATACCAATAGTAGAGAAAAATCGAAGTGTGCAATCTCCATGAAATGCAAGACAGTTGTCTTCCATTGACCTGTGTACAAATCATGCATGCATGCAGGAGGTCCAGTTTTTGAGGTCTCTACATAAACTAAATGGCCCTGCATGCTCATAGTCTTCTGGTGAAGGTTGTTCACCGCTAAACGTAAATAGCGCCCTCTTTAGTCCACTACCACATCTGGCATAAATCTAGATTGCTTCTACACATGCAGTAAATTATATTGGTTTGTTGTTAAAAAGAAGGGACAAGTTTGAACAAATACAATTCTGACCTTCCAGAGCACTTCCAGAACAATCATTTTGTAAGTTCAGAATATATTTTAGCAGTTGTACTCCTTCATAAATATATGTTTTCCAGTAACGATTCAAACAAACGAAAATTAATTTTCTGATTCCAGAATTCGGCTGTCCTTTTTTCCTGACTCACCCCGCATTTACTCCTCGGGTAGAAGTTACCACGTGCTCCCTCGCAAGGAACTTGCGCCTTTCAGTCGGGATATTCTTGCCTCATACTCTGGCCCACATGGAGGGCTCACCAACAATGGTACTACCAGCGTTGGGAATGATCATCCAGTGACGTCATCGTCCGATGATCCCCGTGGCACAAGTGAGCTGGTCGACAACTGCAATCGTAAGTATGTGGTAAAACTTTAATACAAGTGAATAAATATTCTAAACCCCAATGCATTTTGATGTATTGAACGATTCCGTGACCGTACACGCATTACGGAGAAAACAGCTATGAACTCTCTAATTACTAAACGCGCACAGCTCTAAAGACACCGAAAGTTTCCATTGCGTGACTTTTCCCTCTTCATTTATACTATTACAGATCAGGCCGATTGGAATCAGTGTGTTATACTGAAAAAAAAGAAATTGCTGAAAAAAGAGGCGAGCAGCGAGCAATGCACGTACATCAAAATGGAGGCGAACTCACACACACGTCCTGTGCGCGCAGACATGCGATTGATAAACATTATAATGACGTCACCTTTTCTGCCGCGGTCGGGGTCACGCAGAGTAAAATAGACCGGAAGTGGCAGGTCAGTTGCGTCCCAACGATAGTTTAGTCTCGCAGCGGGAGGTATAGGTCGAAAAACCTGGGCTAAACTGCGCCAGTCCACCTTTTTCCGGTCTAGAATAGCTCACTTCTGTGGATCAAATTGACCCTCGCGGACTGTTTTTTTGCGTTCCAAACGGAGGGGTATTCCATGAGGGAAGAACTTTCTTCCTCCATGGTTATTCTAACAATTTTGGATTAAGAGTTGTTTTGGTTTAATTCCGAACGTAACCACTGTGGCTCTTTTGTAAACATGTCTCATGTTGATAGGAAGAACCCCCTCTATCATGCTCAACCAACGTAAGGTAATACCTGAATAATAGGAAACCACGTAGCTGTAGGCCGAATGCGCCCTAACTTCATATTACATGTATACCAGGAAGGCACATCAACAGCAGTTTGAAAGCCAGCAAGGTTTGAATGACGAGTTGTAATGATAAGATTGTCTATACCTCCATCTTATGTCACGTCCACTTCCGAAACAGGAGTGTGAACATAGAGCCTACAAGTATAACAGTGATATTGAAGCCAAAGTAAAACACAGAAATTGATATAAACTTACCTATCAGATGACCAGCAGCAAGTTCAGTTTCGCCATTCTTGAGGCTGTACATAAGGGCATGGAGGCTGTCGGCCAATCACCACTACTGACGCCTGAAAATCCTGTAGGCTCTATCGTGCACGTGGACTCAACACAAGGGGCACGCAGTAACTGTCAAAGTGTTGGGTTACTGACCAAGTTGTCAACACGGGGAATACAATGAAATACTCAGTTCGATATGCTCGTACAGGACTAATATAGAGCAGTATGACGGTTTTGGTTGCTCAACAGCTGATGTGTATCACTGAAGCTGCGGTCAAACTGTTTATCTCTGTTTTGTTTGGACACTTGTGGAGTAATGGTAAATTCATTACTTGGCTGTGTGAGTGGTGGCTATACACACATCAGCACTGATTCGGTTATTGGTTTTTGTCATGACAGGCGCGATCTGGAAGTTCGCTGATTTCAAAGCCTCTGCGGCACCTTTACAATTATACAAAACAGTAGGCTTCAAATTGTCTCCAGAAAAGTGATTTCATCTAAAATAAGATCAGTAGTATTTCCTACTCAAAATCTCCAGCAAACCAGCCTGTCACTGGATTTCGACTGCAACGCTATTAAATTTTGATTTGATTTGATTTAAATTGAATTTATTCAGTTAAAACACAGCTAGCAAAAACTTAACATGGCGAACAGAAATAAGGATAACAATTTGGTCATTGGGGGCCTATTAAGCGAAAGTAAAAACTCCCTAGAAAAAAATAACAAGATTATCCAAGGATATAGGCCCAACCAACAACTTCAAAATTACTCCGTCATAATAGTGCACGTTAAAATCCCATGAAAGAAACTGTGAAGGCCTAATAATACACTTGTTCAAACCTTTACATAACCCGCCCCGGACTGTGGCTGTGTCGTCAGCGAATGAGGTACGATACTTTGGCGTACGGTTGGTTGTTGGTTCCGTGGTTCATACATGGTACATACATATGGTTCATGTTTATGGAAGTGATGAATGTGTCCGCCTCTTGATAATAGTTGTTGGTTGAGTCGACGTGCACAGGCCTGACAATTATCAGACCATTCAGACCCAGGATTTTGAGAGTGCGATGAAAGATTAATGTGTTATCAATTGGATTTAAACATCACTAGTGATGCATATAGCCGATTGACTGAAGAAAGATTTTTGTTTTGTTCTGCGTATTATTTAACATAGAGCAAAAAGCCTAGGGCTTACATTTTTTAAAAGCCAAATTCGAACCATGGAGCAATAAACTAGATTATTGCTCCATGCTCGAACTCACTCTATCAACCATTCATTTTCTTTTCGATTAGCACGATGCTACTTCGAATTCGGACCTCAGCGCTATAAAATCAAAACAAGAATTACGATCGAACGGGAACACAGCTCAAAAGCCAGGCCCTGGCTCATTTTCTGTATTCCAGTGATTAAGAGTCATGCATAATATACATTTTCCCGTATGCGCCACCACGATTGTACATACAACAGCTATACATACAACAGCCGTCGAATCGATCCCCGCGCGCGCAAGCGCAGGCTCATTGCACAATATACTATGTAGAATTTATAGAGTATAATTTTCACCCAAATGAACAATCGGGGATGTAGCTCAGTGGTAGAGCGCACGCTTCGCATGTGTGAGGCCCCGGGTTCAATCCCCGGCATCTCCAATGCATTCTTTTTTCCTCTAATTTTATTACTTTATCATGTTTAAACGTCATTGTTTAGGTGAGAAAAGACACATCTGATAAATATTTTTCTTAAATTTGTCATTACTATACAAATGCCGGGGGGGGGGGGTGTTACAGGAAGGGAATGAAATAACTGTTTTGGGAGGGGCAATCACCCTACTTTTAGTTCCCAAGCTATCAGAAAATTGTACCTCACATTGTAGATTAAGATCCGCATACGATTTGCTATCTTCCAATGGTATTCTGGTTGTATACTTTAAAGGAAGAATGTTGATGTCAATTTTTTTTTCAGTTGTATAATTTCTTAAGCATTTTGGAAACAGAGAACCGGTACACAACTGTTCGTGTTTTATAATCTGATGTAATCATTTTAACTGTCTTTCTGTTGTCTAACCAGTTGGGTTGACCATGTCTACTATTCTAACGATTTAACTGGAGGCAGTTTTGCCTCTGGCAGTTCACTTTTCAATAGGCCCAAACCATTAATAAACACAATAGCAATAGCAAACAATATAAGAAAGTCACAATGTTGATGTACCTTAGGAGCGGAAAACCAACACAGTGGCTTGGCGGCTATTTGGAAAATGAGAAACAACAAAGCGTATGGGATGTCATTGTCTCTCTATGAATACGTGGACAGAGATCGGGGAACGTGCACAGGTACGTCGCATAATTCACATTGAAATCATGTACTGTTTTTAATTATTGTTACTTACATTAATTTCAAAAGATTGTCAGTCTGTGAAACATACATCATCAGTGTCTTTGGTGTGATAAATAATTTGAAAACAATTCCCTGAAAACAATTTGAATAAATAAATTGTTTAATACTAGTCTTGTGTTTTACCAATACACCAAAGTGTGTTCAGCACCGTATAGGACCATCCACTATCCAGAGTCCTGTGGACCGATACAAAGTTCACATCTATGAAATTAATAGCGCTATTAAATAACTTCACTAAAATTGTTAGATTAATTGTCAATGCCATTCAGGTCTTCTTAAAAATTAAAAATTAAAATCATGTATTAAAAAAACCCAGCCACATTTACAATATATTAATAAAATAATGACGTCATTATTTCTAAGTTACGATCAAGCTGCCTCAAAAAACTTTGTCAGGTTCAATTTATGCAATGTGACAGGATTACTTTTGTCACGTTCATTGTGATGGGGTAATCTTTGTCTCATTCACTGTGTCGATGCAATGAATACCGATTATCCTTCTAAAGGCTTATACCATTGAAGCGGGGGGGGGGGCGTGGGGTGGGGTGAACATGGAGATAGAATTAGGTTGTACCTCCATGGGTGAACTAACTAGATGAGTGAACAACAATCGGTTTAATGATAGGGCTACCATACAGGGCTAGACTTAATTTCATCTCAGATATCGAGGAAATTGTGTCTGTACAAAACTGTCTGGCTCTCACAAAGACAAAACAAACACGGTTTCAGACTTTGGAGACAAGTCTGTAAAGTTAACAAACAAGGGAAACTGACTGGGTAAATTTCAAATAAATTTGGGTTGAGCAAAGACAAACTTACTAAAGTGGGATTTGAACTAATGACTTCTGGTTTAACATGCCGGCGCTCTACCAACTGAACTATCTAGCGCTATAAGTTGGCGCTCTATCTATTTCGTCATCTTTGTTTGGGGTGCCAGTCAGAAGCCATTCAACTGTGCTGCCGTGTAGCCAGGGATCACACCCAAGCTTACGATACAACCTGGGAAGCGGCAGCCAAGGGATCACCTTAAGGACATGCGACTTTTTAAATGTCAAATATCAAGTTATAAACCACAACTTGTGAAAGTGACTGGGTAAACCTTTAATAATTTTAAAACGAACAGAGAAAAATTAGCTAGAGCAGGATTTAAACCAACGACCTCCGGCTTAACGTGCCGGCGCTCAACCAGCTGGGCCCGCCAATAAGGGGCTATAGATAGCTCAGTTGGTAGAGCGGCGGCACGTTAACCGGAGATCGTTGGTTCAAATCCTGCTCTAGTCAATTGTTTTCTCTGTTCAAACCTAGTCTATAAAGTGTTACTCTTGCTCACAACAGGTGACCCTATTGCAGACGTTTTTGCAATCCGTGCAACCACTAATAGTTGCATCATGGCTTTGGCTGACGGCGTGGGATGGGGCCAGGGAGCAAGGACAGCAGCAAGATGTGCAGTCAAGGGTTCCATGGAGTATATGTGGGTAACACTTCAGGCAAAGGAGAAGTCGTTTACCACCACAGATGTCTTTAAGGTGAGACAAAGAGTGAGGCTCCAATGGGTCAGATGTTAATATTTACTGACAGAGTCATCGTCGTCGTCACTGTGATGAACTAGGGATATCCACAAAGAGTAGCGAAGCAAGCTGCTCCTGGTTAAGCTTATGATTCATCTAGCTACGCAGTCCTGCCTGCTATATAGGTTCCCCATTAAAAAGTTTTTCAGAATTAAGCCTAAGTCAGTCTATATCTGAGAACGGTGACCATGTGTTTAACCGCGAAAGTCTCTCCTTTTCCCTTGATTAAGCATACACTTATTCAGTACTGATTGAAAGTTCCAAGGGAGCATGGATAAATTATGTCACGGGCACGGCAGCAATCCGACGCGTTCCTATGCTTGCAAGCTCAAACGCACTGTTATGCGTTCTTCTGTAATCACCCGGTCTTGAGGGAGACTCACTGTATAACAAAGGAACAATGGTGTTGGCCAAATGCCACTGTGTACTTATAATCGGTTTACTAGATAAACCCACAGCATTTTCCCATAGCATTTTTTTCTTCCCAAAATCTCGGCATGGGAATGAACATGCCGCGATCGTGAGTTATAACGCAGGCGGTAATACCCCATTTTACCAACGGGTCGCGCATTAAACAATGCAAAACATAGCCAACCAGAGGTGCGTCCAGTGTGGTAGAAGCCTATTTGGAGCGGGGGCGCACATTGGTAGTTTGGTTTGTGAAGTTGACCGCGCGGAACCTTAAATTCGCAGCAAAAATGGGTCGGAAGACTCTTCGCAAATTGTGAAGGTAACCCCCCTTTGACGACGGGTCGCGCATTCTAAACAATGCGGCCTTCCAGCGTTGTGTGCCCTTTGACTGCGTGGAACCACATCGTTTGAAGGAAAAGTCCGTGGATGCAATGACTATACCCAATGGATATCATGGCACTCTGCGCAGACTTTTTGAAATCACTAGTAGCAGTATCAGCAAAGATCTATGCACATGTAATCATTTGCAAAAGGACAGCCATTTCAACATGGACTGTTCTAGCATAAACTGGATCTTGCAAAACGGATATAATTTGGACTCAATTCTTATGGGGACACAGAAGATGCTGATAAAGACTGGTTGATCAAATCATCAGATGAGCTGAATTTGAGTGGACTAGGCTTGTACACACCAAACACCCTGTATAAACCCTGACGTTGTAAATGTAAATCAAATTGTAATAACTCGCGGGACAAAGAGGAGAAAACAATAAATGTTCTATTGAAGTTTGTAAAAATTATTTAGTTAAAAAAAAAAAGTTTGGCAACTTAGGCCTAACAGTTAAGTTTTTTTGTAAATAGCTTAAATCAACAATTCCACCGAAAATTGTACTTTGGAAATAACTGCTAAAATGTGTATTTGTTTTAACTAGTGATCACATGATTTTTGACGCAAACAATGATGAATTTCCTTGTATTTATGTGTGACACTAAAAAATTAAAACAAAAAGATATGGTGTACTGTTACACTAACACTTTGCGCGTACATGTATTGCAATTATTCATATCCATTGTCGACTTATAATGCTTGATTTCTTAATTGGTGAAAATACAAGCTTGTAGCTGTTGTTTGAAGAAAAGATAACAACAGTTTGCCCTTACGGCTCATACTATACACGAGCATAGGGCGATGTTAAAGCGCATTTTGTGTAGTAAAAAGGGTCGCAGAAAATGTCGCCAGCTCTGATATACCAATGGAAATAAAACTAACATTCAACTTTTCAAGAAATACATGTGCTTAAGTATTGTAGCATATTGGCTTTCGCAAACTCAAGGATTGACCGTACATCTTTCCAACCCATTGTCCGGTATACCTGAGCTAGACTGCAAACACTAATCCTTCACTCCAAGCTCTTGTGTTATCTGCCCAGCAGCACTATAGGGTTGAGCAAGGCACTTAACAATATTGCTTCATAAAAAGTTGGGAAGGTAGTGCATTCTGCTCTACTTTCGCGCTGCCTTGTCCGACTTGTCTGCCTTGTAATCCAACCAACAAAAGGCACGTTCGATATTGAGGGAACTCTGGAGCGCAAATCCCATCGTTGCACGGGGCCGTGACAATTTTGGAACGACTCCTTGCAGCCACGCGTCTGCACGCGTGCGAACGCGTTCTTAATTTATCCATGGTCCCTTAACTGAATTTCACTGTGAATCGATTGAAACTAAGGACAAAATCATTTGCAGTTCTCACTAGTTTCAAACGATTAAAGTAAATTTCAAGAAGTACTGAATGACTTTCCTGATTCCTACCATCCCACTCGCTGCTTTGGAACGCCATGTCACCGTCATTGTTCCCATCCCATTCATCATCACATAACTCTTTCCCTTGGCTTACTCGTCATCCTCAATTTCCTTGTGTTTTCAAGTAGACATACACCATTAACAGTTCTTCATATATTTCAGTGCATGAGGGAATCGTTAGACAGGGCCCAAGAATGCATTCTATCTCAAGATGGCTGCCTGACAACGCTATGTCTTGCCGTAATTGCCGATATCATATCAGAGGACACAAAATCCAAAAAGGCTGTATGCGTAGTAAGTGTTGGAGATAGCCTCGCTTTCGTTTGCAGTCAACAACATGGGGTCAAGGAAGTTACCATCGGTAAGTATATTGTAAAAAAAATTGCTGAGCGTAGTAAAAGATGTTATTAATAATGAACCGATTCAACTGACGTCAAAATCACAATGGTCTTGGTTTGCCGGGGTTCATGTGTATGTGTGTTAAAAATGCAGTGTATGTCAATCTTAGGTGGCTTGTCACACGAACTTTTACAGGCAACTTGGAGGCAACCAACTGCAGTGCATGCTACAGGACCACTTTGGTAGCACAGGAGTTATTTTTCAAACAATGTCTTATGATTCCCAAGAAAAATATATAAACACTGAATATGAAGGGCTTTTCTTCATGGAGATTGCCTGGAACTGATTGCCCGTAAATTGCCATGGTGTGACATGGCCCTTACACGTACGTCCCAACAAATTGACTCCCAAAATGGCGCGCATCAGACGGTAGCTGCGTGCCGCGTGTGACAAGGGTCAATAACTCACAAAAACATTCTAAAATTCCCGTGGGTCAACACTGATCTTGATCTGGGACTTTTTAGGGTAGGTACAGCTTGTTCAAATTTTAGCAAACAATACGCTAATTTATAATCAACTTTTTTGTGGATATCTTGTGGAATTGACCCTTCTTCTTGTATAAATAACTGTATTATTACCAGGTTGATTTCCAAACATTGTTGGGCTGGTGTGTCAAAGTTGTATTTTTTTACCTTTTGATGAATGACACCGTGACGTTGTTATTGTGTTTTTTTCCCCTTCTTTTTCTTCTTTATTCTTTCTTCTAATCAGCGACTAGAGAGTACAACATCCATCGGAATATTCGGTTCTGTGACGGTGCCCTCGGGCCGTGCGTTGGCGAGGAACCAGACTTGACAAACCTAACCTTTTCCTACACAACCGTCGAAGAGGGCGACATTGTATTCCTCACATCGGATGGGGTATCTGATAACTTTGACCCTGTCATAGCACGGAAGGCCGTGGCAAGCAGCGACTTCAAATCGAGGAAGAGCCGGGCTGAGACAATTTACGGTGAAGATCTTTGGGAGGCAGGGTGTTGGTCGATGCCTGTGATCTCACCGAGGGAGAGGCAAACGGAGATGACGAAGTCAATGGAGGCGGTCATCCGCGAGTCGGTCATCCCAAGCGAGGACCAATTCTCCGCCTCCAATCTTTGCTCTAAACTACTACAGCACGTAGTGAATTTAACTACGCAAAAACGCGATGCACATGAAGCGACAAATCGTATTCTGGGCGCGTGCGAGAGTGAGAGACTGGACACGACCACCGTGACGACTGGGAAAGAGGCACTGTACCGACTCTCCAGAAACCTCCCGGGCAAGTTGGACCACGCCACGGTAGTGGCCTATGTCGTGGGACACCCAATGTCACCTGAATCCGACGAACAACCACAGTCCCCGAAAGGAAAAGTAGAAATGATGGTGGAGGGAGACTTTAGGCACATCCCTTCAAATCAAATCGATCTACTTGCGGGAAATCCACAGGTTGTCGACTTAATTTCCCTGATGGATTGAAACAAGGTCTCAGTTGACTCAAAAGCTGTTTCAAAATGGTTTCATGTGGCCGTATAGCCTTAAAACATTTGACAGTGATTTTTGTAGTGGGTGTAACTTTTATACCTGTGGAAACTGAGGAGTTGGACAAAGGGGATGCGGGTGTTTTGACAGTGCGAGAACGTCCTCGGTTCGCTTAAAAACACTGGAGCTGTGTGTTCCTAACACAGAGCTGTTCTTTGTAAAGCTGCATTACGTGACTTTTGATGAACTTACAATGACGTCATCAAATGTCACGACGTTACCTTAACAATAGGAACTCAAATTTTGGATGTAACATACCTCTTGAACACATGCAATGTTTCAGATTGATTGGCATTTATTTATAAGATATACTTGTGTAGGCCGTGTAAAACTGTACCCGCAAGGTGACACCGTGTGACACTAATTGATAACGTCTTCGTGTTGTGACCTCAAGTATTTAAGACATCCCGGCTTGAATACGTGTAAGATTACAGCTGATAGAAAGATTTGTGTAAGGTGTGAAATACGTGAATGGAAAATGACGCATTAGGCGATGCATTTGGCGCAACCGTGTACTACGCTGTACACCAAATCTGAAACAATAATACACATTATTCTGGGTTTTGATTTGAGATCAAATGAACTGTGACTTAGCAAATAGTTCGAGCACTCGCCCTGACGCCTTGAAAATTATTTACTTGTTCAATAAAACCGACTGATTCGCTCGGCCGGACCGGTCTCACCCAAAACGGATGGGATGGGTTGATGCTTGTACAAATTCTTGTTCAAGATGTAGTGATATGATAGGAACGGACGCACAGTTGCAATATGATATGAACGATACGATAATGTTTGGAGGGGGTCGAGGTTCCGTGTATAATGTAAATGATTAACAGCCCACATTGACAAGCGTCATCTTGAAATACCCCATTGGGTCTTGGGAAACCGAGTTGAAATCAAGCTGTCAAGACGGACACCATGCTGTAGTTTATATGTAACCGAGCCAGGTTGTTTTGTTTTGTTTTATTGTACCGCATTGCTTCAAAACCAGTGCCCCATGGTTGTTCCGGTGTTGCTCAGACTCGGATTTCACTCAGAATCCTTTGCGCGCCGAACATGCGCATCAGGGCATGCATGGGCCTATGAGCAATTAGCACTCTTCTTTTTCAACCAAAGTTGCGAAAAGAATGTTGCGACCGAAACCTATTTTTAGTACAAGGCACATCATTTTTTACAATCGATTTAGACTATAGAGCTACATCCAAGTACCCTGAAACAGGAATGCAACTTCAAACATGGAACGTGACGATTTTGGTACGACTCCGTGCAGCCACGCGTCTGCACGCGCGTGCGAACGCGTTCTTAATTTACCCATGGTCCTTTAGTATATATGATGTTCAGCATAAAAGTTTATTGGAAATATTTATCACCGTGTGATGCTGTAGTCCAGCTTTTTTATATTGCGGTCAGGTCTATACGAGTGTGTTTAACACTCTCAGTAGAGTGTAATGACTTACCATCACACGTAAAAAATAACAGATTTGAGAGGCCCATCTCACATTATTTTGTTTTAGAGGTTTGACTTTTCATACATTTTCTTGTACAGTAATCTATGAACCACGCTGTTTGAAAGATTTGCGCAAATTGTTGTTAAAACCGTGAATGGAAACGACGCACCAGGCAATACATTGAACGCTACATTGCAAGAAGAAGGAGAAATTGAATCTGTATTTTATTGTAAAGAAAAAAAGAAATATGATGTCACACTACTAGCCCAATTTATGACTGCAAAGCACCAATGATGCATTTTTTGTGTCATGGCCTAAACGCATCAGACTCAGACTCAAGTTCAGAATCATCAGAGGGCCGTTTTGACACTTGCATCCATCCGGGAAGCCACTTAACCATAGTTGCTTCTTATCACCCAGGAGTAAATGAAGTGGTATTAGTGTGAATGTGTAAACTTTTGTGGTATTGTGCCACTGAGTATATTTTCATTAAAAAGTCAATCTATAAGAGTTTTGCGATATTGGGCCAAATTACTATTACGTATTAATATTTTGTACAAAAAGGCTTAAAATATGATATGTAATTGGCAGTAGGTTCAACTTGAACTAATTTTAATTACCGTGGTTACTTTTAAAATATATATTATTGCTGAAAGTTCTTCAGTACGGAAGCGTATTGCCGCCACATGCCGTAACTTCCTTTACGAACGCGATAAGTTCGAACTTATTACACGAAAAGTGATCGTGTACGTATACGCACTAATTTGTCATGTGTTCATACGATAGGTTTTGACTTATCGTGTACTTATACGAAAAATTTTGACTTATTGTGTGCGTTCACGATAAGAGAGAGACTTTTTTTATTCATGCAGAGTCAATACGCTTCCGTACTTCAGCCTAAAACACTCTTAAGTGTTACAAGAGGTAATAGTTATCTGGAATATATTAATGTTTAACTTGCTTATATATTGCAATAATATCTCACAGAATGAAAGGACTTTGGCTGCGACTAAAGCCTCTGGCTGCAGATGCAACGTTGAAGGATATGCATTTGCAGTGGTCTAGCCGTATTCGCAGCGAAAGCCATTAATTCGGACACATTATAAAGCTTGTAAACACTGCGTGATGCCA
>CM021538.1:10490689-10503903 GCA_010994315.2 Pisaster ochraceus | reverse complement strand
CCACTTTTTGGGTTCGGATAAATCAAGTGAACTTCGTTTTTTGAAAAATACTCAAAAACGGAAAATGTGATGGTTTCTTTTAGGAACCGTTCTTCTCCATTCACGGAAGACCTTTAGAGTAATATTTTAGCCTATTTTGTAGCCCAAATAGCCCAACGAAGCCGGTGTGCCCCTGGCGCCGATAACCGTCTTGCGTGACCTGACCTGAGATGTCTCTAACAACTCTCGGGTCACATGACCCGGATTCCAATTCCAAGAAAACATGACCCATTTCTGGATAAGACTGACACGGAAACTGATTTCAAAATGGGGGTTTAACTGCAGCAGTTTGACCTATTTTTGTGTTAATTTTTGACACAGATAATAATGGTCATACTGACCCAGAAATGAGCCAGGCTCCACGGAGTTATCTCTATTATTGGATAAAATAGTAAGAATAAACACCATAAAAAGTGAAGGATCAGCTCAAAAGAAACACCTTTTGAATTATTGGATTATTATTAAGCTTGCATGTTATCAAAATTAATACAACATCTTTACTGTTATAGCTCCAGATGCAGTTACTGGTTTGACCGCCGCCACCGTTGGCTCTGATAAATTGAACGTGACATGGAGAGCGTCTGTTTCCCACCGTGACAATCATTGTCCTGATACTGACTACAATGTGACCTATGAACTCACCAATCTCGACCAATGTCAGCAGGGTGACCATTCCGGTGGTTCACTGAACACTCCCGATACTACGATCACTTTAGATGGACTTAAAGCGTACTCTACATACAGGGTTACTGTTACACCGATGAATCCAAGTGGGAATGGAAGACCAGTCTCACTTACAAAGCGTACTGGTGTTTCAAGTGAGTATGTCAAAGTACAGACCATACAATAATCTTTTTATTTTGCTGGGATAAAATTGTTTACACGAAAAGGTCGTTTTGTTAAAAACTTGAAATTAAATTAAATGTGAAATTTTATGGTTGTCCCCTCTTTTTTACGTCTTCCAGTAGTTGTTATGTCTGTGATACTTTTTATAACGCATTACCCTTTGTGATCAGTAGACAAACACTAGTGCCCCATTAGTCTTGGCCCAAGACGTCAGTGATCGTTGGTGGATTGTGTGTTGCACTCGTTGTAACTAGTCATTTTTTTAGCGCGCCCATATACGGCACGATCACAACTTGACAGGCTCTTATAATTGGACTGGTCTCCTACGGATAAAGACAGGCACCGGTCTTACAGGCCCATTGATTTCATTGGATACATTGGTTTCATTCGATGTGTTATGATTGATCCGTGGTGCTGTAAGTTCTCAGCTTGCACTTTCGAACGTCTGCAAGCAGCATGTGCACAACTTGTTGAGTTGTTTTTATGTCTACATGTACATAGTGAAATGAAGGCGAGGTCAAAGGTACATCTGGCAACATACGGTCAAGCCGATATCGTGATCTGTTATTCACGAGACTCGAAGTGTGATGTCAGATTCAGACTAGCTCTCAGTGAAGAATGTTCCGCATGGATAAAGACAGGCACTGGTTTTACAAACCCAATGATTTCATTGGGTACAATGATTTCATTGGATAAACGTGCAGTGACGTAAGCTTTCTGTGTCTGTGTTATGATTGGTCTGCTCTGAAGGGACGTGTTTGTCACCTACACAATCAGCAGGAACTTTTTGATCGTCTGCTGCTGTGCACGTGTACATGATGTAATGTTGTTTTATCCGCATTGTTTTTTGTGTAAATAAATGGGGGTGCTGTCCAATTCGTGAGTGTAGACTACGAATTTCCGCCGTGTGAACGTATGTGAGGTCAAAGGTACATTTGGCAGGATCCCGCCGGGAGCTTTTTCCCCCTTTTTCGAGCGGCGAAGCGTGAATCAGATGTTCGGGCTAGCTCTTAGTGAGACTGAGAGGCAATCAAGTTGGTTAAATCATGCCGTAAGAGGGCGCGTTATAACAATTTCCAACGAGCGCGATTCACTATCCACTATCCAATATGCGTAAGTGGCATCTTAATATTGCAATGCATCTTGGGAAACCGAGTACAGTTAAAAATAAATCAAGCCGCCAAGATGCCCATCATGCTGCGTGGGTTTACATTAAACTGCACCATGGGTGCGTTCCAACTGCACAAACGCTATTAACATTTTGCACACGTTTGCTAACAATTTCGAGTGCAACAATTTCGAGTGCCGCCAACGTTGGCGAACGTTAGCAAAAATAGGCGAACGTATAATTATCTGAGGTTTTGATGGGTGGTTTAAAACATGGCGTACAACAACCCAAAAGGTTAGCATTTTTCTTGTCACGAAAAGAATTAAAATGTGTTTTCAGTCAGGTGGAGTTGAAATAACAACTTACTTTAATGAGTATATATCGTGATGTTCATAAGAGGACCACATTATGCCTACAGTACATCAATAACCAACATTCCCCCTAAAAAAAACACCCCCCCAAAAAAACACAAAAACAAAACAAAACAAAAACAAAACAAAACAAAAAAACAAAAAAACGGTGTCACCATCTTCGGTCACAACTGATCACAAACGTTTGGGCGAACGGTTGCACACGTAGAACGCAGCCCGCCCATAGTTTGATGGTTGTAAGCCGCATTGCTCTTCTACGCGTTTGCAATGATCTGCTGCTGGCTGCTGATGAGAAACACGAAGCCATTGTTGTGCTCCTTGATTACGCAGCATCTTTTGACACGATTGACCATCATATCATGCCACAACGCTTACGTCGTCGTTCCCGCATTATTGACTCTGCCTTGGATCCGTTCTCATCATACTTTGCAACTCGCCAACAATTTGTGCTCATAAACAATTTTGCATCTCCCTCATGATGTCAGAATCACCCAGAATCATTTACGCGCCGATCATGCGCAATGGGAAATGCAAGGGCTATTGAGAATGTCACATTAGCTTTTTGGTCTCATTATAAGTCATTACAATCGTCGCCCAAACAGAAATTAGGTTGAAGATCTAAAGGTCTGTTCATCACTGGTCATAAGTAAAATCATTACTCTATTGTTAAAACCTTAAAGATGTAATAACTGATCACTTTGATTGTTTCAATTTTTTTTACTTATATTAATATTAAGGAAAGTGACTTTTACTGTGAAAACTGTAGGTCTGAAAAGGTCCACGTGATTATTACACTAAACAGTCTGATAAATAGTTTTTTAAAGGATTTCAAATCATTTTCAGTAGTAAGTTCAGTTTTGTTTGTATAATCATTACAACGTTCAGAAAACACTCAGTCATTCCCATTTCATAGCATTTTGAAGATGTTGCCATCAAGTATTACCACGAATTGCTACGTTTGTATGCATAAAGCATAGCACTTATAGCGCAAACCGTGATTTGACACCTGAATGGGGTTTTCAAGCAGAATTGATGTGTGAAGTGGTTGTAGGAGGCATAGCTATTGATCTGTTACAATCTCACCAACTTGAAGCCTAGTGATTCTAAATGGTTTTCTATCTGAAACAGTATTTTTCTTCTTCTCAAATAAAGATCCCACAGGAGTACCGGTTATCAGTGTCAGCTCATCGTCCATACGATCCATTAGATTTACCTGGAGCGAAGTCCCGTGTGGAAGTAGACATGATCGAATCACACGCTACCAGTACGTCATGGAGAGTGCAAGCAATACGTTTCCAACTTCCGGAAGTTATACATCATCGACATCCAAAACATTTACTGGTTTATCACCTTGTACTTCCTACACGTTGAAGGTCAGAGCCGTCACTTCCAGCGGCAGCGGTCCTTGGACAGCACAGGCATCTCAGAATACAACCGCAATAGGTATTATTGTAATCGTTGATATATAGAAAGGAATGTCATCTCAGATCTTCCAAGTACATTAAGTTTCTGTCCAACCATCTCAGTTCTGGTCCACGTCAGCGTGTCAGCTCGTTCAGCAGAGCAAATTTCTTTAATCCCTCAAAAACAAAATTAAAGTAATCTTTGACGCCGGGATGTTTTGATGTATTTTTCCAGTTCCTGGGAGTGTCACTTTGTTGGAGACAACCTCCCCCATCTCCACTGAGATACACGTCTCATGGCAACGACCTTCTGACTGCTTCGTCGATGTTTTTACAATAAAGTATCAACTTGACAACAGGTATGACAACATCACTAGTTAAAGTGCGTGTTGCTTAACTTAAAAAGAAGAAAAGGAAAGAAGAAGAAGCAAAAAAAGAAAAAAGAAAGAACAGAGACTTAATTAATTTTTTCCTAGTGCATCATTCGAAACATCGTCAGTTTGCAAACGATTTTCGCAACGCACTTAAGAAGTTTGCTTTGGTCAAATTAACCTGTAGGAAAACAAAACTGTTTTGAAGTTGAAAACGATGATTTGTTTATGCAAACACATAAAGTACTCTTCTCAGCTAAACTTTCTAGATTTCTGCTTGCATATGTGATCACTGGATTTCAACTGGCCTCTTTGAAAATAAACTCTCTTTAGAAAATTATTGGTGGCGCTCTTTGTAATTATATATTAAATTTTACACAAATTGTATTGCTGAACGCTTATAAAACAACCTCCATGATTCGCCAAAACAATGCTTGCATAACTAAAACATTTTCAAATCGCAAAACTTGTGTCAATTAAAGGGACCAATGTGATGCGGCTCGCCTTCAGTCTCGCAAATTATTGCGACTGAGTGTTTCCCAGTCGCCTGTAACCATCACGGGCCTGTACCCTCACTCTACCTACCTTGTGTATGTTACGCCTTCCAACAGAATGGGACAAGGAAAGGAAAGATCAACTGTCACCACTACGACAGGCACTGGTAGGGATATGTGACTCCTATTAAAATCGAAAAATGTTTAGCCTGCTTTGCAAGACTGTGACCGTTAAAAACTGCTGCATAGCCAGGGATTTTTTTCGAACTGGCTCAGGATTACTGTAACAGCAAGTCTCAGTTTTGGCAGTCATGTCAAATTTGCGCACAGCATTTAAAACATACTTTTTTGTGAGCTAGCATGCTTCTGTTGAAAAATGTACAACCGTAACTTAAAAATGAGGTATGTAAGAAACTACAAACTGGAACCAGTTTTGAAAACCAACCTCTTTTTCCCCTTTTCAGTCCCAAGTGGTCCTCCCACTCAATTGCAGTCAAGTGACGTCACCAACACAACCATGACATTCTCCTGGGAACTACCAGAATGTGGTCAACGTCACGGAGAAATAACCGAGTATCGGTACACCCTAACTAATGCTGCAAATAGGAAGCAGACGACAGGTGTCATCAATCGTACAACTACGCATGTTACAGATCTTTGGCCGTTTACCAACTATACGTTTACATTGTATGCAATGAATAACTTCGGTTCGGGGCCAAGTTTGTCATGTACTCAGAGGACTACAGTTGGCGGTTAGTACCCCCTTTACGTTTCCTAAGACACCCGCCCCCTTGCGACAGGCCCGTGTAGCATGACAGGTTATAGTTTAAGGTTATACACGAAAATGCTACATCCAGAATCCCAACCCAGGCAAACCACAATGTTAACTGCGATCACAAAACTCCTTAGGGCCTATCCATCAACTAAAATGTTTAATGAAGTTTAAAATGACCAATCTAGATCTAGAACATTTCCTATGCAATATCCTTTTCACGGATATTTATTCTGTTTCAATCTAAACACTGTGATTGTTAAGAACTTTCGGGGGCGCCAAAAACCTTTTTTTTACGGTAGTTTAAAAACCACGTGTTAAACTGATAAATAAAAAGGACCCCATTGTTCACATTCTTTTGAAATATTAATCATGTATGACCCCAAAATGAGTTTTCCTTGGTTACGAGAACAAAACACATGAAGGCCTGGTCGTTTGTGCCAATTCATTTCCCTTGTATTCACAGGTGTGAGGCGCTGATGTAGACCAGTATCAATTTAATAACCAATAAAAATGTAATGTCAAATCCCATAAACTATTAACAAATCCTGCTTCTCCTTTTCAGTTCCCAGTAAACCGGAGTTATTGATTTTGGCAAACTTCTCTCAGACGACCGTCACCCTAGTATGGAGTAAACCCCAAATGCCTAATGGATTGATTGATGAGTACATTGTAAGTCAGCTTTGAAGTAAACAATCAATATATGTAAGGAATTTTTTTGCTAACGACTGTTATAAGAAAGTGGAGGTGAAGGCGTCTATCAAAACCTGCCTGATTTACTTTTCACTCTTGTAAGGACTTATTTTCATTCTCAGGTTGAGTATCGTGTACTGGCCAGACCATACGACACCACCTTCAAATTTGAACTCAACTCAACCTTCAAAGTTCAAGAAGTTGTTGACCTTTCCTCCCTTAGAGCAGTTATACCTGATCTTGAACCCTCGACAAAATACGAAATTCATATTTGGGCAGTAAACAGTGCTGGCATCGCGGGACAAAAGGAAAGATTAGACGTATACACTCAAATGGCAACAGGTATGCTTTATAAATGCACATTTTGCAAAACGACTGAAAAATAAATTCTCGCAGTTATATTCTGTCCAGAAATGTTTTATTGCTGACGAGTTGGTGTTTGTACAAGTTATAAAACAAGGACTTTAAGAAGAATGGATAACACTTACATTTTAAATTACATTTTGCCATAAGATATTTACTTGTCAAAAAACCCCAATAAAAACATCATTTTACTCTAAAAAAAAAAACCGGTTCAGGATTGACCCAGCAGGTCAGGCCCCCCGGGACCATAAGTCCGAGTCAATTCTGACCCTTTGGGTTTTACAGAGATTCAGAAATATCTTAAAATAGCAACACTAGGTCCTCGAAAGGCGGTTCTTTGTAGAGGTTCTTGGAGGGATACATTTTGAAGTTTTCGGATGGATAGAGAGTGAGCAGGAGTTCAGTAGGCAGGCTACTCATATTGATATTGATGTTATTTTTTAAGAGCAATGTCAACGAAGGCAATGTTTTCAATGTTCGCATTGACAGTTTACCTTTGACTTTTTGTCCATTGCAACTACCAGATCTACCGACACCTGATAAACCAACTCTCATTGGAGAAGAATCGACGGTCTCGGCTATAGCAATTCGACTGGTTAGCAAGAGTACGTCCAAATATATCAGGTAAATTATTGAAACTTAAATTGCAGGGAAGGGTTGAAGGTATGCAATTCAGTCTAGGTTGACCCTGAAACTAGTCTTTTGGAAAACCGAATTCTTAGTATGATTGGTTGTCTGATGGGGAAGGGAGGTAACCGTGTAAACTCAATGGGGATCTGATCAACTGTAGGTGTTTTTGTAAAATGTCATAAGAGTGTTTGTGGATTGGTATACGCTATAGGTATCCTATCGACTTTTATCTTAAATTAAACAATTCTGCCTCTGCGCCTGCTTCTTCTTCTTCTTCTGCTTCGGTCAGAATACTTTTCAAATACCTTTTTAGGGTTATTACCCTATGGTCAGATTGGGTGAGGATTAAATTTACTTACGCAATGTCCTAACTACTTTCTGGAGGTCGATTTGAGTTAGTTTCTCTTTAACATAGTTAATGTAGGTTATACATGTAAGCACATCACTGTTGGTTGGCTGTCTTTAGTTCTTACCAGATTGGTGTAATGGACATCAGCAATGGTTCGACATTGGAAGGCAAAACTTCCGAACGATCTGTGCCTGAATTTCGGCACTATGATGAGAATCCCTCTGCTTACGTTGCTGCTGAACTACCGGGAAGCCTCCCAGGAAAGTTTCTCGTTGGTGACAACAAAACCTACGGCTATTACTGGAACCCACCTCTGCAGGAAGGCGCTGTGTACAAGATCTACGTCGGTGCCGTCAGCAGAATAAATGAAAAGGTGAATAATAAACCAATGGTCATGGCAAATGGGCGAGTAAGCTTTAGTAAAATCTTGAGCAAATTTTGCAATAAAATGGTTAACTAGTAAAACGTTTGGATTAAAGTACTGACAAATGCCTTTCACTTGATTAAGTTGAGTAAGGCAACCACTTTTTATGTTTGCTCACCGATACTCAATCTGTGACTCAAAAGCACGAATTAGTAATTACCATCGAAATCATCATCTAAATGTTTGACTGCATTCTTTTTCCACAGATGGCCAGCATTGTTTGGAACAATGAGCCACTGATGATTGAAGGTCAGAAAGTTCACAGTAATATAAAGATATATAGAAGACATATTTTTGCTCAGAATCATTAACCAAATCAATCAGTCTTTTACAATTAGGCATCTATTCAATGAATACATGCAAATTTAAAGATAATAGAAGTTGAACATCGCGTAGAATTTGAAAACCCTTTTTCAACTCTAAAAAGTTCCCGGGTAAGACTTGACCCGGATTGCGGATCCGAGGTGGCCTGACCAATTTCTAGGTCAGTATGACCCGGAATAGTTTCAAATAATCCGTAATCCTGTCCAATTATTGCTTATTCTGAGTCACAATCATACTTTTTAACCAGTTTCTGGGTCACCCTGACCAAGAAATGAGTCAGGCTTCCTCGGACCTGGGACCAGGGTCAATTCTGGGCGGGTGTTTTTAGAGTGTCATTTAAGAAACTAAAGTTCTCAATCACAAAGTGAAAATGATGCCACATACCCACACGAGTCTATTTTTTTACGCATTCCAAAATCACAATTAATACCAGTATTTGTTGTCTGATTACAACGTTTGTTACACAGTGGATGGAGATTACTCGGAGGTAAACGTCACCGCAGCTGTCCTCGTGCTTGTCCTTTTACTGGTTGTCATTGCTGTTGTTCTTGCTGTTATTTCGCAGTAGGTTAAATTTTCATCCCGTCTTTGAACGATTAATTTTTTTTACCCTCCCCAAAAAACACGAAAAACCCCAAACAAATCCTTAAAGTTTTTGTAAAGGCACTAAAGCTGCATCGCCCGCCTTTCCTGCAAAGCCAAGAAACATATAAAAGTTTCTTGTTTTCTCCGAACAAGTTTTGACAATGTTTGAAAAAAAGAAGAACAAAAAAAAAGAAGAAAATAAATTGTCAGCCACGCAGAAGCCTACGAAATACTTGATATGCATATTCTTGTTTGTACATGGCTGCTAATAACGTTACACCACTTTGGGTCCAAACAAACATTTGCATCATTGTGTAACTATTGACCGCGTCCCCGACTAATGGAAAATGATTATCAAAAATTTCTATCAAACTTTAACCACCAATGAGGCTGCACTGGTAGGCTGCTGGAAAATCATTATTACTCGCATCATTTACTATTCAATTTGATGTTGATATCTCAATACGCTGTTGGATTGAAGCACATTTTATTATTTTCTGAGTTGTCGGTTGCTTAATCACATCTAGCCTATATTAAGCGGTAAATAGGATTGTTATCAACGTAAGTAAATTGAGACGAAAATGGTATCATAATAAACTTCCAGATGCATTTAAATTTAATAATCAATGCAAAAAGAAGAAAATCATAAGCATCAGTTAATATAATGAACACTCTTCACTTTTTAGGATACGCAGGCAGCGGTCAAAAAGCAGACCGCAAAGAAGGACATCCGTAGAGTCCATTGACGCAGGTAAGCTTGGAGTTGGATGTATTGACGTTCCAAGTAGTTTGAAAACGAGCCGTTTAGAGATCGATAACATCATTCCAGACATGACAAACAAAAATGTACTCCCAAATTACTATACAAAACAACTTACTTGGCTGAATTGTAAACATCCCAAGTACCTTGTGAAATCGTTCCGCCAGATTTACTTTCATTTTAAAGAATATGCAGTTTTGTGTAATTTGAAGCGGTGGCCTGCCGACTATCGTGTGAGTTTAAAACACAAAAATCTGTTTGACAGCCTAAATTTGTCACCATTTTGTTCTCGTTTCTTCTCGGCAGTCATGGACGCACAAAATGCAAATAGGTTGGTGGAACGATTTCATATTGACAATTTATGGAATCCTACACGACAAATCCACAACTATCAAAGAAATTGACTTACTTTTGGACTGAATTACTTCGGGTATGCTTTTGAACATTGAAAGTTATTTGCGGAGAGAATTTTTGCATAGCGTAAAATTTACTAAAATTCAAAAGAGCGGGATTTGGATAACGACCTCTGGATTAACGTGCCGGTCGTCGGTTTAAATCTTGCTCTATAGAATTTGTTTTTTGTTTAACCCGAAAATATTGAATTTACCCGTCATTTTCCACTATTGTTTAGTTCTATATAAATTATTCAACACAACAAAATTGCATCCATTTAAGGTGATCCTTTGGCTGTCGCTTCTCAGGTTGTACCGTACACTTGGGTCTGATCCCTGGCTACACGAACAAAGATATTGACAAAATAGGGTGACTGCATAGGGCTAGAGCAACGGCACTTTAAGCCGGAGGTCTTTGGTTCAAATCCCGCCCTCAATCAATTTGTCTTTGTCCAGCCCCAACTGAGTCATGTGACACGTTCTTGTTATTAGGCCCTGGTTACAAAGTAACCTTTCATACTTTGAAGCTATAGATTATTAACGGTGGTGTTTTTGTTTCCTTAGTGGAATTGGAATCTGCACAGAAATTTCCACCAGGATCAGCCAATACCCAATGTTCAGCATCACCAACCGATCTACTGTATGATAGGTACATAAAACAAACTGCACCATGTGTTTCAAATTCACATGCAGTTAGTGTGTCCACTGTGCAACCATCTCAGACATCCACTGGAAACCTAGCAACTGATTGTCCATATGAAACGTACACCGATTCATCTGATGACATATACCTTGAACCATCAAAGTGTCTGTCATCAAACAATTGGCCGGCTATGTCGAATAAAGGAGCGGTCAAGCTAATACCTTACCTGCATGGTCAATCAATAGAGGCTGCATCTCTCCGGTCTGTTGCATCGCCTAGTTCCGTTGCATCTCCTGGATCTGTTGCATCTCCCGGATCTGTTGAACCCCCTGATTCAGTTGCTGTTGTTAATCTTGCACAATTTATTGAAGAAAGAAAGGCGGAAAACAATACTGGATTCAAGCAGGACTTTAAGGTAAAGCTAAACATTTATGTTTATTGCATCGTTATCAAGGTAAAGAATGGACCATAAAAAGGCACAATTGAGGCCGTTGGACTCTCGCGTGGACCGGTCTTTTCATAGGGATCACAAATCACACAGAATCCCAATTCAAACTCCCCAAGGGCTTTATCTTGATTTGGATTAACTTTTGGAGAGATTGAACAGTGAGGCTGACTGAGGGTTTGTGTTGAAGAAGGTCAGATAAGCAATGGTCTAACAAAGCTGTTACGGGCTACAGTTTTAAAAGCATCATCGAAAAAGAAAAAAAACAACACATGTTAAGTTAGTGATTTAGGTAGAGTGCAATATTAACAGCCCATTGGACCTGAACCGCTTATGGGTCAGTCTGACCAGTAATAGGTTCCAAAATGACACAGATATGGGTCAACTGACCGAGAATCCGAGCTGAAATAAAAAACAAACAAAAACAGTTTCAGGTCAGTGGGACACTAAAAATGGAGATCAAAGAGCAAGGAATGACCATACCTCTGTTAAATGCGTAACAATCGGTTGTCATTAAATGCCCGGAGTGACAAGGCCCTTCTTTGTTCTTTTCCTTCCTTTAAAAGATTCTGTCTACGAAGCCCAGTTATCCTCAGACCATCGCAAAAATGAAGGGAAATGCAAAGAAGAACAGATACATCAACGTATTGCCGTGTAAGTAACTCTTATTCCATGTCTTGTTGCACTCTCTTCTTGGAACGGGGTCATATGTGACCCTAGCTGTTTTGGAGTTTGTTAAGTGCTAAACGATTTTTTGGTGTGACTGGTTTTCATATTTATTTGTATTTACTTTACGTTCATGTCCTTATTGTTTTTGTATGAGAACCATTACCTTTTATAATCGTAACGTGGTCTTACAAACCCTTCAAATTGGTTAATTTGTCACTTTTAATAAAGGACAAATTTAAACGCCCCAATTAACAAGCTCAGTTTTATTTTCCGAACGTTGTCTAGAGCTACTCAATCTGGAAAGGTTCTGTTAGTGTGTTAGAATTAATTATTTATTTGACATCATAGTCGGAGCACACAGTGTTCAGTTTTCGCCAATTAAATCGTTTGACCATAGTGCTTTGTACACGGTATATGGACACAATAACTCAAATTTTTATTTTTTCATTTATTAAATTCAGTACGAGGGGCAGCAATTTTGTATTCTGACAGAACTGCGATATCACCCAAACTATTAACAACATTTTATAATTTCTGATAAGAATTAAAATATATTCCTGCTCTAAAAAACAAACAAATGTTTTACATCCCCCCGATTTATATGGTATTCCATATGGAATACCACATAATAATTTTTTAGTGCACTGTAAAATAATCTTAGAGTTAACGATACACAACTCACTGTACTCGTTGGCGTATTGTTACCTTTAGACAATCACTCCCGTGTTGTATTGGACGCAATTGAAGGTGACCCGCACTCAGACTACATCAATGCAAGTTACATCGACGTAAGTCACCTTTGACTCAATATCTCCCAACTGCATCTACTCTGCAATGGTTGATTTCTCTCAAGAAGGGGCTAGTTTGGCTCCATTTATCACATTTACAACTATTGCAACCCTGAATTTGCATCAAGTTTAACATTTCATGAAGTTGAAATAGCATGCAATAAGACCCCAAAAACTCAAAAGTAACAACAATCACACATACTTATATTTCCTCTATTTCTTTTTCTAGGGATACAAGCGTAAATCAAGATACATTGCCTGCCAAGGTAATATACACATTCTGGATAAAGTTTAAGACGAGATTATTCGATAAATTTGTTGTTGATTCCTAAATATGTAAGTTTTTTGTAGTTTGTAAATATGCTTTTATAAATGGCAACGCCCATTCTGAAGTATTTGGAAAGCACGGTGCAACATGCAACTCATTATCGTGAACACAGTTCAAAGGACATTGTCTAGAGTAATAATAAAACGACGTAAACGACAACGTTACCATCAAGTCGTCTTGGATTTAACAGTCGTTTGCAACAGCACTGCTTTACAGGCAGGGCACATTTTAAAGGCCTAACGACTGGAGATTTGATCTTTGGGGTTAAAATTTCCTCTTTCTCTAAAACTATCACAGGGTGTCCTTTCTAACAATATTTTATATAATAGCACCAGCTCTCCGGTGCTTTTTACCACGTACGTTTTGTAGTATTATTGTGAAGCCAGATTGAACTCAAATAAAGCACGAATTGAATAC
>CM021538.1:10316481-10327573 GCA_010994315.2 Pisaster ochraceus | reverse complement strand
TTGGTCTTAGTCTCTCCCACATACTGTAGTCCACATCTTTTACAAAATATAACAAAGACCACATTGGGTGTGCTACATAGGGTGTCGGTCTTGATATTGTAAGAAGAGCCAGTGCTATGACTCTTCACTTTAAGTGCAGGTTTGATGTAGAGACAGGTTCTACATTTAGAGCGGGTACACTTGTGACAACCCTGTATCTCTGTTAGTGGTGGTGTTTGGCCTGTACCTGGGGGAGTTTAGCCCTGACTAGAATGTCTCCCAGGTTTTTAGGGCGGCGGAAAGCAACCATGGGGTTCTCAGGGATTGCTGAGCGCAACCTCTTAGATGAATGGAGAATATTCATTCTACCATTGAGGATTGAGGGGAGTTTGGGTAGTTTAGGGTGGTAGTTGGTGACCAGGGCAACTCTATTGGTCGTGATTTTTCTGGACCCCGTGTTGGCCAAAAGAGTATGGCGTGGTATGAGGGCCTTGTTGATGGCAAGTTTAACCCCGCGTTCGCTGTGACCTCTAGAAACAAGGTGTTTCCTGAGGTCCGATGAACGCCTTTTGTATTGGGTGTCTGTGGAGCAGATAGTCTTATGCGCAAGGCCTGACTGTAAGCAATTGCCTTCTTACAGTGACTGGGGTGGCAACTGTTGGAGACTGGTGGGTATCAGTGGGTTTGCTGTATACACGATTGTTATATTATGCCACCGGACTGTTACCCTGACGCACGAACTTTGCATTAGACGAATGCTCTAAACATAGCCTTCCATTACATTATCATTTAATGCAAAACTTTTCAGAGAACACCAACAACTTTGTAGCATCGAACAAATTTTACTCGACAACATAATATCGCGATACACAGAAATATACTTATATATTCAGCTTTCCCCTATCATATCTGCATGTCCGTGTTTCTGTCAATTGAGTTTTAAAATGTTTAGTTTGGGTCAATCGTTTGTGTTGCCCGATCGTCACCAGGTACTCACGAAGGCGGCCTCCATGAGAGTACAGGCTAAATTTGTGGTTAAACGGAATCGACATATGTTTTTTTCTTGGAATATTGAAACGTAAATTGCATGGTTTCTTTACAAGTCACTAATGTCTTGCGTTTACCGTTTCAAACTTCATGTGACCCCCAAAAAGCAGTCGTAATTTGTATATCAAAACATTTCACACACATTGACAACTTTCACTTTCTCAGTTCTCGTGATCCTGGCCTTTATTTGTGTGTCTGATGGTGCAGGCTTTCTATTCAAAGAGTTTTTATCCAAGACATATGTTGGCAAAAGGGTTTTTCAATCTGAATACTATCATTGTGTATTGTGACTTGGTTCACAGCACCAACATTTCTTGAACTAATTAAATGACTAACATTTGATATTAAATATTGGCTTTACCAGGACCCTGTTCTTGGCTTGAGAACTTCAATGAGATTCATGACTGTGCACTCGTGAACACTGTGTACGTTCGACACGGCTTTGGTTGTTCAACGTTTCAATTTGGGAAGTATGGATGAAGGTTTGGTATGAATTAAACTGTATTATAGTTCCTCCTCATAGCTTAACAGGAAAACACGATGTCTATCGCATATTTTGATGGAAACAAAAAGATATAATTGTTTTGCAATGGTTCCCCAAAACTTTGTTTATTTGTACGTGTTGTATTATTTATTTGTTTTATTTGTTTTAGACATAATATGCTGTGTTCTTTTAAGGTAAACATGATTGGTAAGTATATAAACATCAGTGTTTAGTTTTAGTATGAAAGCTCACTGATTATGAAGTTCAAACATTAACATTTTTCCTGTGAAAAACTTCCCTCTGATTATGAAATCATATTTTGGAAAATTGTATCTGAAAACCTACGGGAAAAAGCAACAGCTGGAAGTAACAAACCAGATTTTAAGGACAATATTTTCTACATGCTGAAAAATGACGAGGTTTTTCCTTTACATCTCCTAACTTAAACGGCGGGTTTAGCTCCCATTTTCAAACTGGTATGTTATTTCCTGTGTTTGGTTGACAACGTAACACATGAGCAAAGTCTTCAATCCTATATATAAGTCAATGATGACAGAAATTAGCATTTAATAGCAGAGTACGGCACCGAAAAAACCCAACATAACAAGTATAAATAGTTTGTTTGTGTGTGTATTTTGGGGTTATGTTTGTCTATCTGTTTGTGTGTTTGTTTGCCGTGATTGTCTTTCTTTCTAGGTTGCCGAAAGATTTGTGTGATTTGTGTGACCAATATAATAATTAAACTTACAAGTCTTGTCTTTTTAAAAACAGACCGGGTTTTAAATTTCGTTTGAAAGCTGAACTTGCTTCTCTGGTTTATATGTCGCATATGCCAATAGTTTACATCACTTAGCCTTGCCATTTGTCAATTCTCAAGTGGGCTTGGATGGACTTTCACGTTTTTGACATGGACGTTTACGTATACAGTTCAGATTTAAGTCAATGCTCTGAGCATTCCCTTCATTTCATAGATGAAGTGTTTACATTAAGAACGTAGCGTTGGTTAATGGGATCCTTAAATGCATTAAGTTTTCGGTTACTATATTATTGACACAACACTTAATTTAAATCTTTTCAATAACACTTCACATGCCTTGTCACTTAGCTGGTAATTAAAAAACAATATTTGTGTTTTCCTTTTTACCGAATGTACGATATAGATCATTTCTAAGTAAAAACAAGGTTTTGATACAAACATTTGTTCAATGTTTGTACAATATGTTAACTTATTTTAAATTTACCTGTGTATTCATGTTCAAGTCTTAGTTAAACTAAGAACGAAAACGTAGTGGTGTGCCATTCAGAACAAACATTTTGTTTAAAGGGCAATAGGCACAAGGATTCTCCAAAAAGGAACTATCCAAAGTATTTAATGATGATTAAGCGAATTTGGCAGCTGGTCAACTTCCACAATCTTAATTCGAACAGGATGATTAACTTTTCATTTATCAACAAAATCAGCTTAGTAAGTTCCTTGTTTGGTTTTGTTAGCTATACATACGATTGTCCTTCCCAGAGTGGATTGACATTAAGCAAGGGACAGCAGCAACTGTCTGTGGACAGTCATGGCGGGGCAACTTCGTGTGAACCTCGAGCTGCTGATCATATTGCTGGGAGTTTTAGAAGGTATGTACTTCACCCCCGCCCCTTGCGTTGATTTTGAAACTGTCCTTGAAAGCGCCAGTTAAACTAATGTATACAATTAGCACTTGGTAACTAATATATGCCGTTGTCAAACAAACAGGTAAAATTACGTCCACCACTTCCACCCAAATTGCCTACCCTTTGAAAACAATTGCTATGTGTCTACTAATGGCTCATTCAAGAAAGTAAAAAGTAAACATATTTTACGTAATCAAATTAAATACAAAACAATATATACAAGGACGTGACCAAAATTGTTTTAAAATGACACATATTTCCCTTGCGAAAATAATTTAAACATGTACACCTACACTCTCTGTTAAATAGAGAAGTGCAATCGTCGCGCCTCTTAACTTTTGAAGAAACAAGCTATTAGGAAAGATAAAAAAAAAACTTTCATTTCAAACTAACCTGCCTCAACATGAATTCATAAAAAAACTTTTCAACATTAATTATTTGCCCTTTTGCTCGCGCAATGACGGAATTATCTGTGTGCCTTTGCACGAATCACACAATGTTAATGCAGTTTCAAGAAAGAGAGTGGAATCAACGAGAACTATATTAAAAAAATGTATGCTTTCCAAAGGTAAACACATAATAAAATAGTAATGTTTATTGTGTGTTCCGTTGTATCAATCGTTGTTTCCTAATTTGCAACCACTTTATCTGACTGAATTCATCGCAATGTTGAATGAGTACTTTCGTTATCTTTTATATTCACGTTTTACTTTTGACATTAATCTTGGTTTCCCTATTACTACGTTTTTGAGACAAACCCTTTTTATTACGGAAATAGCACTTTTTTCAACTAATTAAAACAACTTCAAATTTTTGTTTTAATTATTATTATTATTACTACTATTATGTTTTTATTGAAACCTAAACTGACGTCCTTGTCTTCAATTTGTTTTTGAGCCCCATATAACGTGTTTATTATGTATTTTTTTAAGTTGATGCAAAAACTTTCTGTAAAAAGTCTAAGAGCTCTATGACAACGTTTTATGTTTTTTTTAATAGTAAAACAACATATATAATACGGAATGATTTATAACCATCTTACAAGAGTGAGGCCTCCTCTAAAGTTGGCTATAGCGCGAGGATGATGATCGAGGATGATGGGGATAATGATGATGATGATAATGATGATAACATCATTTTGTACAAATTACAACCATTTTGAATTAACAAGGCGGTACTTTCAATTATTCATCTTTTTGGCGTCTGACAGGCTCAACACTTAAATCGTAAAGGGCAACTGCTAAGCACTTTTAATACTTCACTCGAAGGTGTATGCAAAGCGAGTTTTGGTGATTTTAAACAATCGCTACGCCCCATTTTTGTTTGGTTTCGCGTGAAGTATAAACCCGGTTTTAAACAAGCTAAACAGCCCGCTCCCATCATCGTATAGATGAAACATAATAATCTCTAATTTTTAGGACTTCAACATCGACTTTTAACATTCATAGTAAAAAAAAAATAATGAAAACAGTCAAAAATTGCATCACGCAGCATATACCATGAACTACAACAACAACATACAACTATTACAACCTCTGCAACACTCTTAATGGTTCTATCAGTATAATTGGTATTTCAATAATACAATGTTCAACATCGTTTAAAAAATACGTTTATATCTTTCTGGAGTAGTAAATTGACGAAGTAAATTTGGCACTTTTTGAAGCCGTGTATATTTCAAACCCCATGTCAGGCTGAGTTGAAACTTGGTGTACTGTTAGACAGCGACAATGCTGCTAACTGTTATGTTTGGTTGATGGGTTCAAGAGTTTATTAGAAGAGAATTGGAACGGACTCACCAGTATGAACTGTCAAGTGGTCACCGTGTTTGCTCATGTCTTTATTACATGCTTGTACCATCTACACGTCCACATATTATGATGCAATGTTACGACGTGTACTTCGTGCATATTACAACATCTCCCCCTTTTTTCTAAAAAAGAATCAAAACTGGTCATACGATATAAATGAAGTACGGTCCATAATAAATATTGAGTTTGTCGAACTAATCGATAGCGTAGTAAAAAAACAGTTCTGTTTTAGAACATTATGTTAGAGTTCAGGTCAAAGTTCAATGCAATATGGAACTAGAGTTAGCCGCAACAAACAGGAATCACTCCGAACGTTAAGTTCAATCAATTTTAAAAATCACGCAGATCAAAAACGTGAACAATAAAACTTTGATCTGATTACTGGTGTTCATTTGTTTTGATTTAGTTTCATTTGAATACTAGTTTGGTGATCTGCTATTAGAAAGTGCAAGGACACTAGAGTCTAGTTTCTAGAAACGATGTAGTCTTGGTGCCATACAGGTGCCTTTGATACTCGAGTTGGTCGGGTCTCTGTTGGATGGAGATCCTCGGGTTCGTCCGATGGAATCTGGACCTCAAGGACTGGATCAGGTTAACATGTAGGAAGTAGAATGATGTGTTGTCTGTTCCTAAGATATTCTGTTCCGTTGACGTTGATGATGTAAGAACGGGGAGTTTCGGATTTGCGGATGACAGTACCTACTGGACTCAACTTCCCTTTGGTTCTGATCTTCACCCTATCACCCGGATGCAGGACATCGAGCTTTCTCTCACCATGTTTCTGGTTGAAGGTGTTCTCGCTCTTCAACTTATTCGTTCTGTCAGCGACTTTCAGCCTCTGGTGGTCAACCTTCTTTGGATGGAGATTAACAGGTACAGTTAGAAGGTATGTGCGGATCTCTCTTCCCATCATTAGGCTAGCAGGGCTTTCTCCAAGACTCGGTAGATGGGTTGAGCGATGCGTCATGAGTGCTCAAACAGGATCATTCTGACGTAAGATCATCTTGGAAATGTGTACAGCCTTTTCCGCCTGTCTATTGGACTGTGGGTAATGTGGACTTGAAGTGATGTGTTTTAAGTTGTATTCACTAGCGAACTGGTTGAATCCCACAAGGAACTGTGGACCGTTATCCGTCACTACAACTTCTGGGATTCGAAATCTAGCAAATGTTGCTTTCATGAAGTTAATCACAGATGTGGCTGTTGTTTTGTGAAAGTAGCGCACCTCTATCCATCTCGAATAGTAATCGACTAGCACTATGTACATCTTTCCCTTCACTTCTGCTAGGTTGCAGGCAATCCGCTGCCAAGGGCGTTGAGGGAGTGGTGTAGACATCAATGGTTCAACTCGGAAAATAGTGGTATTTCATCAGCCACATCAGCAAACACTGACATCCTAGGGGTGCATCACACAAATCTGTGTTACTGATTAACGGCACAAGGGGCTTGTAATCTGTCTGGATCAGTACTTTCAGCCCTCTCAGGTAAGCGTAAAACCTGTCACATGACCAAACAGTGGCGAATAGCTTCATTTTGATTTGTTCATATCGTCGTTCTGCAGGAGTCAATTTTCGAGAGCAATATGCAAGAGTGGGTGCCGTTGTGAGAAGCGTCTTCAGCTCTCTAAGTGCATTGCGTTGGGATGGATCCCCATTAGTCGTTTGACCTCTTTCTTCGTTGCTGGTGGAGCCATCTGTATGATTGCTTTGATCATGGCAGGATCCAGGCGGATGCTATCTTGACCAAGTCGGTGTCCGAGGAAGTGAACTTGCTCCTGTGAGATTTTACATTTCTCCTTGTTCAACCTCAATCCAGCACCATGTAGAACATGCAGGACATGATGTAGACGCTGGTCATGTTCTTCCTGCGTTTTGCCTGTGACGAGGACATCATCCATATAGACGACTACTCCAGCTAAATCTACCAGTAGATCGCTCATAATTCTCTGGTAGAGCTCGGGTGCTGAAGTGGTACCAAGTGGAAGACGCTTGAAGCAGAACCTGCCAAAAGGTGTGATGTAAGTGGTCAGGTTTTGACTGTCAACATGAAGGGGGACCTGTCAAAAACCGTGTTTAGCATCAAGAACGAAGAAAATCTGTATTCCAGCAATCTTGCCCAACACTTCTTCCATGGTAGGAATTGAAAACTTTTCTCGCGCCACAGCCTTGTTGAGTTGTCGTAGGTTAACACAAACGCGGATGTTCCGTTCTCTTAGGGGCTATGACAATCGGGGCACACCAATCAGTAGGGGTGGTGATGCGTGTGATGATGTCGTGTTTTACCATCTTCTCCAACTCCGACTTAAGCTTTGGAAGCATGGGTAATGGTGTACGACGAGGGGCATGAACCCAGTGTGGAGAAGTATCCTCTTTCAACTGGATTTTCACCGGGGGACCTTAAGACATCCAGCTCCTTCAAAAACGCTGATGTCGTTGGGCACATGTATACGCTGCACCAAGCCAAGGGTTGTGCATGCAGATTTACTGAGAATGGGTTGACCATCATCACTGACGAGAAATGTTAATACATGGTGCTTGCCCTTCACCTCACAAGAGAGTTTCTTTTGTCAGACGAGTAGTTGTAGTCGGCTGCAAGTGTGGGTTGTGTAGACGAAGGGTGTCGTAAACACGTAGAAGGATTTGGTTGACATTTGACCCTGTGTCTAGCATGAACTTTACCAGCTGGCCTTGGACATTGACAGTCTGGTACCACGGTTCATGTGGTCGGTCAGCATTGCTGTGATGAACCGACCCGAAGAATAATTCACTGCCATCATGGGACTCGTGTGGAGCATTGACAGCATGTAGCTTTTTGCAAACTTTTGCATAATGACCCTTCCTGTGACATGAGTTTTATTTCTGACGTATGACTGGAGTCATGTCCACAGTTACCACAAGTCGACTTTTTCTGAGCAGTTGTCGTTAATCGTCGGGCGAATGACCTCTGTTGTGGTCTGGGTTTGACTGCTTGAACTGCTGCTGTGGTATGGGCACCTTTTATCTCTCGGGGATCTTTGGTAGCTGTCTCAAGGGTCTTGACAACCTCTTTGACTTTCTGAAACGTCAAACCATCCTTGGTCAATAGATGTTTCTGGACAAATTCGCTGCTCATTCCACATACACGCGATCACGCAGTGCGACATCCAGGAAGGGTCCAAACTTACATGGACTGGCTAAATTCTGGAGTAACTGCATATTGAGCAACTGTCTGCTCAGATTGTTGGTCCCGTTTGTAGAATCTAAAACGCTCTGCAACAGCAAGACAGTGAGATGTGAGCTAATAGTGAGACGTGAGCTTGTCACATATATCCTTGTAACTCTTCTCAGAAACAGGAGTAGGTTCAGCTAAACTTTTGACTCTCTTGTACACAGTAGGGCCCACTGCACTCAAAAGCACAGCTGTCTGCTTAGAAATAGGGATATCATTGGCCGTAAAAGACAGATCTAGCCTCTCTCTATAGTTATGGATGTCTTCTATCTGGTCATACATGTCAAGATGACCGATCAGTGCAGCGCTAACAAGTGCCCCCATAGACGGATATTTTGCCATTGTAATCCCGTGTGCGTGTGAATACGTGTATACAACAGTGAACAGAGTCAGTGATAACAATTATATCTATCACAAAGTTCAGCGTCTTAGAACTGAAGCGAAATGCAAAATGACGACGTTATTTGTCCGTGTAATATACCGCTGGTTATTACTCAAACAACTGCTGCCACCATGTTATGTTTTGTTGATGGGTTCAAGAGTTTATCAGAATAGAATTGGAACGGACTCATCAGTATGAACTGACGAGCAGGTCACCATGTTTGCACATGTCGTTATTCCATGCGAGTACCAACTACACGTTCACATATTATGATGCAATTTTACGACGTGTACTTCGTGCATATTAAAACAACAAAAACAAGAGGACATCTCTGAAACTTTCTCTTGAGTTTTTGGAAAATGTCGTCTGATCAGTCCTACACTTTTGCAAGTACTTAGACCTTTTCCAAGATTATGACGTCACTGGAGACGTCATAACATAACAGTAAGGATACAACGTCAAATATTACAAAACCCCCAAATCTAGAAAACCGCATTTAATTTTTTCGAAATCATTGCACCATATGCCAGTTATTGACACATTTTAACGAAACTGGACGTTGACAAGATTTGTTTAGAATATTTATATACTGTTAACTAAACGTGACAAACAAATAATCTGTATATCATCTGAAAGCGCTCTAGCATATCTACAAATCGCTTATACAGGGTGACCCCAATTGACTCTTTAATTTCGGTCGAAACCATAAAATACATTTCCAAGCGTAAACAAACCAATCGACTCTCATGAACCAAAACGTAATCAGACTTGAAACTTATCATGTAGTTAGAGCTCAATCGTGCTTTTGTACGGCTGCGATGCTCTCAGCTAGCAATCACCGCCACCTACCAAGAATCTCGACGCTTTTCACCGTGCTCTCATGCGTTATTGCCTTGGTGTGCACTTTCCAGTTCGGCTGTCCAACACAGACTTGTACGCTCGCACATGCGTATCACCTGCCACAACAATTTTGCCGAAAAGTCGTCTTCGTTTAAATGGCCTTGCTCTCAGAAGACCTGAGGTGCCTGTTGCTGCCTTCTTCAATCCACAAAACAAACCGTCTGAACCCTTTTGACTGGGAGGAAGCCTGCGGTGCACCAACATATCACAGGTTATAGATGACCTCAACGCCATCGGCCTACAACACGACCAAGCTGTTTGTGCTGCCCAGAATTGGCCTGGACGGCAAAAACAAGTTTCTAACCCTTGGTCTAAATCGGAAGATCAATTGGAAAGCAGTTATTAAGCGCCTTGTATGTCCCCCCTCATTTCCCCAAAACGTATGTATTTCGTAAGTGTATTGTTTTTTTAAATTTTTTTATTTTATTTTTTATTCAGGCGTGTTAGCTGTCGTGGACTTCACTAGTGTGACAGCTTCTTCTACTTTTCAACACGGCCCGGACGTATTCATCGCAAGTTACTTGGTGCTTGATGATGAGACTGCGGCAAACTACAATGAAGAGCTTGTCTTTTCTCCATCCATAAGGATGTTTTACTTTACAGGCGTCGCTGGGTGGCATAATGCTTTTGATTGGTTACCTGCGACACTGCCAATTAATATAAAGAGGAACATGTTCAGAATTCCCAGTGACCGGAGAGAAAGCGTTGGTGCGTTCCAGTGGACTTACGGCAGTAACAATGTGACAACAGTACGGATGAGACCCACAGGTGAGTGATTTAAACAAACCAATAATGTGTATGCTACGTTTGCAATTGCCAGAATGACTTCGTCTTAGAAAAAAATATGCCTACGTCATATTACTGATATCAATTATATTTCTGTCGAAGTGGAGGATACAGTAAATATGGCAAATAACACAAATACAGCTCTATCGAAACATTACAATCAGTTACTATTATCAAGTTGGAGGTGAAAAGTCTTGTCAGCACACTTTATTAATGAAAATAGCGAAAGGAAAATAAAGTTTCGAAAATTCTATACCAATACAAATTAAACTTTAAGTGATCATCTTGAACAAAACAAAGTACACATAATGTGTCAAGACCAAAGGTTAAGTTTAATAGTTCTGTGTAAACGTGCTACCAAAAATACACAGTTCGATTGATCTTCATACCACTAAAAAATGCTTTTGGTATTAATTCCACAAAAGCTGCTAAAATGTAAGTTTATTTTTTATATGAGAATATTTTAACCCAGCGTTGTGTTTTGGTTACAAATAACAAATAAGAGCTCAATAGTTTTAATACTTATTTCACGATATTGATAAGGACCATCTTGGGTAAGACCGTAATTCTGAAGTTTGTTTAAAGTAGAAAGAATAATGTGTTTTAGTTCGAATGAGTCGGTTTTTTCCCAAGTACCCAAGTAACGAGAGAGTTCCAATAGAAAAGATTATTTGTGTGACTTTCTTACCCCTTCTTCACTATCGTAAATTAACCAGTTTTAATCATCGTATTATTCGCACAATAGCTGTATTTCAACGTGATACTGTATACATGAATAACCAATATAGTTGCATACAAAGGCCTACTTATTCTTGGTGATCTCAATGTCCGAGT
>CM021538.1:10182863-10205982 GCA_010994315.2 Pisaster ochraceus | reverse complement strand
GTTTGTTTGCACACGGCTACATGTATGATTTCACTCTTCCCTTTACACACAATTACTCAGCCTTGCTAAGTTGTGTAAACAGAGGGCGTTATTCAAATAGTTGGTTGATTGATACAGAAAGAGACATGTGGGCTCATTTAAACAAAATGCTCGAATTGATTTTATTTAGTGAAAGAGTCTATATCTAATGATTTGGCTTATTTAAATGTTTTTTTTTAATGACAATATTTATGTTTCTCTTTCTAAATAATTCAGTCTCCTGTTGTATCTAACCCTGTTGACACCCAGTTAAAGCTAAGGATTGAGTTGATCGAAGGTCGGTCATTCCTTTTGTTTTACTTTACTTTAGTGATAAATAGTTGCCAATACCGTCGTAAAAAGATGAGGCAATGTTTTATCGAGGTGGTCTGGTTCAGATGGAAGTGATGGCAACCCGTACGATCTAGACACCAAGACTCAACTCAAAGGTCTGTTGTTTTTTTAATCCTGCATGATCTGAGTTATGAGTCTGTTATCAAGATATAGCGCCCCTAAAAAATCTTTTAACAATCTGGGATTTTTTTTTTTTGACAATGCCTTACAGGGGCTCGAGTTGATTATTGCCTAAACCAAATGAAATGTCTTGTTCTTTTCCCCCTTGAAATTTTGTTATGAAAGATTGATGATGAGCGGCAGGATTGCTGAGAAGCTTCACCCCTTCTAACTCACAATTGCTGATTGTTATCAAACCAGGTTTGCAATTGGTCAAAGCCCTCCTGCTTAGACTGAAATGTGTGCAGAGGCAGTGATATTGCAAAAAGTCTCCACAGCGATCAAAACCTCCGAATTTGTAGCAAGATTGTAAAGGGGGGATTAGCTCACTAGCTTCTGTAGAGTGTTTTGACGTGATAAACTCAAATACTGAATTGTTTCGATCATTCATTGAGCGAAATTTTGAAAAACAGAAGCATAAACCATGGAGGTAAGACACAAAACCTTCAAAAGATTCAAGTAACTTATTTGGTTTACCTCTGACGATTAATCTTAAGAGCGCCTGATTTCCTTTTTGACGTTCTTGATAATTAATGTGGCACTCATAAATACCGTTATCTGTGGTACTGGCATTGCTTATGTCGTAGTGCATGGTGTCTGTTTTCACTACAGCACCGCCATTTTTCCTCCATTTGCTCTTTGAGGTGAATTTTTGGTCCTTTGTGTTTCTTGTTACGATCAGACTTTCAGTGTCGCCGAGGCTCACGGTACGGGTAACAGAGGTGGGTAGAAGGGTTGCTGTGGATGTCAAAAATAACGACAACGGCGTCACGCAACAATAGAATATACTGTCACGTTTAAATGTATCACTGTTTGATGTTTTAGAAGACAGATTGAGTGTACAATAATCACCCAGTAAGATTCAGTCGAGATCAGTGGATTGCCTGAATTATTTCACAAAACACCTTATGGTACGTTCACTTTCAGGCAAATTTACTTGATTCATTTGAATTTCTCACCTGTGGGTCTCATCCGTATTGTTGTTACCGACATCGAGCCATACGTCCAGTTAAACACACCTACGCTTTTTGGCTTGGCCCTCGGAATTGTGAAAATCGCCGTCTTGATATTGTTTGGCAAATCTTCTGGTATCAGATGAGTAGTTGTTGTCCACCCAGTCAGGTCGGTAACGCTCCCCGTTTTTATGGATCGAGAAAAAAAAAGCTCTTCTTTTGTAACTTGTGCGGTCTCTTCATCAAGCACCAAATAACTTGCAATGTATACGCTTGGATCTTTTTGAAATACGCCATAAGCTGTCACGCTGGTGAAGTCTTCAACCGCAAGCACGCCTAAATAATTATAGAAAAAGGAGTGAGGAAACTGCTTTTAAATATACATTTTTGAGAACAAGACAAGCTTAAAATCATCAAAAGTGTACCACTGAAAAAATAATTCTTTTCGCATCGTAAACATACTCAGATGAACAAATAAATCGCTTAAAAGGTTTAATCATAAATACCCCCAGACAGTTTCGCTATTCCTATTGGTGGAGAGCATGTCACGTGGGGTGTTTAAACGGCTGTTAAAGACCAGCAGCTGCTGCTGGAGCTGTTTAAGACCGGCTGGCTTCGCGTGTTGGACGCGCATCTCATATACGCCAATTTAATTACGCGGAACGCAATATATAGCTACCAGCGCGTAGTACCAGCGCGTAATCTATTTTTATACCCGCGTACACACAACCCAACGCGCACCGAACATAACTTTTAAAAAGTTTTTGAAAAACAATGTACAAACTTCGACAATTCGCTGCGAAGCAGATTGTCACAGATTGTCTATATAATTTTTTCGCTTTTTTAAAAAGGGCATTTATGAATGGGAATAAAAGAGTAGTGACTCGTTCTTAAACAGCCGTTTAAAACCCGGGGTCGTGGTCGTGCGAGGGCCTTTATCGCACGGCCACGACCCTGCCGGTTTTAAACGGCCGTTTAAGAACTCGTCGCCACTCTTTTATTCCCTTATTTAAGTCGTTATTGCTAAATAAATCCTGGGGAAACATGCATTTCAGGTAAATTTGACAGTAAATTGTTTAGCCAATATCTTTGTTTGGGGGTATCCAGTCAGAAGCCATATAACCGTTAGCTGCCGTGTAGCCTTGGGTTACACCCAATTTTACGATAAAACAGAACACAGACATTAACTAATCGGGAGATCGCCAACATAGGGCGGGATAGCTCAGTTGGTAGAGTGCCGGTACATTAATTCAGAGGTCGTTGGTTCCTTTGTAGATTATAAATTGATATTTAGGCGTAAAAAGTCGCATCTTAGTATGATCCACCGGCTGCTGCTTCCTAGCTTGTATCGTGAACTTGGGTGTGATCCCTGGCTACATGGCAGCTAACGGTAAGACGGCTTCTGACTAACATAGGGTTGGATAGCTCTCAGTTTGTGGCGCACCGGTACGTAAACGCGAAGGTTGTTAGTTCGAGTACCGCTTCATTTATTTTGTTTTCAAACCTAAACTAACGAAAAACAGAAATGCTAGAAGTCAGTTTCCCTTGTGGTTACTACCTGGTAAATGTAAACATTAGACTAACATCGGATTTTGTCAAATGCAAAAACAAGTCGTTCGTGTGGTGTCATCAAATTGTGTTTGAATGCATTTTACCTTAACAATCCTATGTCTGGTTTAGGGGTGATATTTTTTTTCAGGTTTGAAATGTAAGTGCGTTCAAATGGGGCCACACTCTGAAAAAAGAGTTACGGTTTGAAAAAAACAAACAAAAAAACTTCCCGCCTGAACCGGAAGTCGAGGCCGAATTGGTTCTCACTTTTAGTGGCGTTTGTAAAGTATACATTGTAAAAACAAGAGAAACAAGTGTGGCTGAATTTTTTTAAATAACAAAGTGCAACTTCCGATTTGAATCAGATGTCATAGTTATATGGAATCACAACTTGTAAAGCACTTGTTTAATTTAAAGATCGTTCCTAGGACGTACATATTGTAAAAACTTATTTTAAGGTACAGGAGTTGTGATTTTTTCAATTATTAAAACTTTAACTTTTGGTTTGAACCTTAAGTCAAGGGTCAATTGCGGTCACACTGTGCAATGTTTGTTAAACCTTAATAGTTTTGGGACGTATATAGAAAAAACCTCAAACTTGTGGTTCAGAAGTTAAGTTTTTTTCAAACATTAAAGGTCATCTTCCGGTTTGAAACGATATCAAGGTCGAAGGAGATAATTTTGTTAAGCGTTTGTTAAGCCTTTGGATCCCTTTCTGACAAATTTCTGATTATAGAAATTTCAACTTCCGGTTTGAACTGGAAGCCAAGGTTACAGTGACCATATTATGTGTATCATAATGAAGTTGTTACATACACTCCCAATGATGTTTATAGTTGAAAAAAATATATGATTTTGAAATGTAAAATTTTAATTTCCAGTTAGCACCAGAGGTTAAGATCAAGGGGGTCACATTTTGTGCACGGTGTTTTTAGTTTATTAGGACCTTTCATCTGATGTATGGATTGTAAAACAAATTGAGTGGTTCGGGAGTAAAATTCAACTTAATGATAGTATCACAATTATTTCATCAGGTATTGGATTACGGTAATCTAAGTTAAATATTTGTAAACTTCTATAACTCATAAACAACAAGTTGGATTTTTACAACTTACACATCATCAGATGGGTTGTTAAAAGTTCAACAAACGCTACACACAACGTAACCCTATTTGACTTTGACTTCCGGTTCAAACTGGAAGTTGAACAATTCAATATTTCATATCTCAGAGACCACGTTATATTTCAGCATCAATTTTGTGTCATGATAGATGAGTGACCCTTCTCGAACGTGTGCACATACATACAAACATTTAACTTTTGTATCTGGTCAACACTGGACGTCAAAGTGCGATAATGTAGGCCTACGCGTCCATACAATGTACGCCAAATATGTACAGCCAAGTGTACAATGCACGTGTAGTTAAAGTTAACATGCGTTGTATTGAGTACTGTACTGCTAAACGTGGGAATACTGGCGTCGCTCGCTAAACGTCCATACAATGCAAGCCAAACATGTACAGCCACATGTACATTGCACGTGTAGTTAAAGTTTACGTGTACTGTAATAAGTACTGCTACATGTTGGACTACGTATGGCGTCGCTCGCTATTTCACCCAAACAATGATAGTCAGTGTAATGTTTGACAAACCACAAATTAGATTTTTACAATTTTTACGTCATCTGAAAGGTCTTGAAAAATTAAATGTGTGCTACATAAAATGTGACCCGTTTGACCCTTTTCTGGTTCAAACAGGACGCTAAAGTTATCTTGAGTTATTTTGTATAGAAGAGTTATACGGAAGAAGAAGGAGATGGAGACGAAAAACAACAAAACAAAACAAGAGATGTTTGTGCTCGTATTGCACGAACACTTCCAAAGAAAGGAAAGAAAACTGACAATGAGTTTTTGTCAAGTACAGAAACAAGGTTTTTGTGAGTGATGTCATAACAAATTGTGAAGAATGAATTAGTGACATTGTACCTTATAAATCTATTATCTCGTTAAGGTGTTATTTTCTTTTACAAAATAAAAGTTCACCTTCCGGTTTGAAAAAAAAATCAAGGTCAAATAGGGCCACACTTTGTGTACCGTTCGTCAAGATTTGGAAAACATTTACCAAGACTAATAAATTGTAAAAAAAAAATATTTCGTTCAAAAGACAAAAATTTGAATAAAAAAACAAAAACAAACAGAGGTGTTTGTGCACGTGTTGCACGAACACATTAAGAAAAAAACATTTTCAAAAGGTGTTCGTACATGTATTGCACAAACACCTAACGAGTCCTACTGATTCTGAATATAATATGACGCGCTCCGAGCCTTAATAAAAACTGCAGATATTACGTTATGACCCCGAAAACGTCACAAACAGGAAACGACACAAATCACGTGACGCCAAAGAGGAGTCGTATTGCGACGCTTAACGCATTGACACAGCTGCTTTGTGCAGAACGCCCTTTGCAAATACCTAGCTGTATTTTGGCAAATTGCGATGTATTTTTGGCTGACATTTCCAAAAGATGTAGGCTCAGCGAGCAAAAGTTCGCTTCGTTGAGAACATACACCCGCTCGCGCATGGACGTCAAGCTGGCGACAAAAACATTCATAACTTCATTATTCGGCACATTTAAGCGATACATTTTTCGATTAAAAATATTCAATGAAACGAAGTCTTTGATTCCCACTTTGGTGGCAGAACAAAAACATGGAGAGATCCCCGAAAGCTCTCTGGTTGATCTATGCAAACAGGGAAAGAGCAAGAGATAAGTACAACATGATGCCAATTTAATTTGTATTTTGTTATTATTTGTCTACTGTTTTAAATGTTAACATTGCATACGCACAACACTGACATTGGTGTATACAGCCAAATGTAAACTGTTTTCCAACATAGAAAATTATCAATTAATTTGTCGCTCGTCTTGAAGTGGGAAAGTTTACTCGGTCAAATAGTTTTCCAGATCTTTTGACAAAATGTATCACTAGGCTTTTAGATAAAAATAAGATATGTCAGGGTGATTATTTTTGAACACGTGATTGTGTTTTAATTGTACAACAGTAAATTGTGTGTCCCATGATAATAAACAAATTTATTCCCAATACCAATACCACAAACACACAATTACGCCCCCCTCACGCACACGTAAGTGAGGCTCCTAATGCACCCATTTTTCGGGAGGGAGGGAGGGGGACGTGTGGGGGTCGTGAGAAAGTACAATAAGTTTTATCGGCTATACGCCAATTACGATAAGCTACTTTAAGGATTCATAACCAATGTCTAAGCGTGTGGAATTTGTTTTCTTGAGCACTACGGTGTATACCATAAATAAATTCAAGCAAAAACCATGGATCTGTGTATGTACACGGTCATATGTACATGGATCTCCATCGCAGAAAATAACAGACCTCTGGACCATTTTTGGGTGGATTAATTATTGGAAAAAAAGGCAATGCTTGACGGAATAGACAGTAATAATAATGTGTCCATTGTGCTAACTTTTCGGTGCTTACTACACAACTACAAAAGTGTGGTATTTACATTTAACTCTAACAAAATGCAAGCACCATATTAAGATCCTTAGCGCAGTCGAGCATTATAACATTGTTATTTTTACATAAGCTATTGGCGGAGTAATGGCCAAAGTTCTACGCAATTTGTAATTTGTAATTATTGCACTTAAGAACAAATCGTTTCGACGAGCCAAACATGAATACATACTCCCCTTAGGGTGTAAAATAAACAGTACAAAACAAAAATATGAACCATCTCTACTTTGATATAATGTAAAAATCCCAAAACTATAAAGACGTATACGATATTATAGTTTGTTTGTCATATTTGCTTTGTCCCATTTTAATCGTTGGGTGGTTGGGGCAAATACAAAAATGTTACACCACGACCGAGGGGTTCCCAAAAGGACCATTTTCTATGAGGTAATGTTTTTTTAATGGAGTTTACCTTTTTCATAAGTATCTTGCTGCACATAAGATAACCTCAATGATTAGCCCCTGTAAGTCAGTGCGAAGTCTAAATTAAGGCAAGTACACACATAAATACAGCTGACAATTTATTATGTTATATGTGGTTAACCTTCCATATAGATAGTACCATGGATGATTTAACCTTTGCCATGGTCTTTTTATAAACAAACATTTGAATAAGATATTCAAGGTTTGCTAAATGCAAGCCCCTGCCACGAGACCAACAATTATATACGTTGCGCAACCCATTACGTCACCCTGCTTTTCTGCAGACAATTTCTGAATCTCACTATCTAAAAATTAAAACAAGACCAGATGGGTACAGGTACGACCCTCTTTCCCTTAAACCCCACCCCCAAAAGAACAAAAAAAAACCAAACAGACCATAAAACAACTACAACACCAAATGACCCACCGAGAAGTCTCAGAGGCTTGTCTGTATAGTAAAAAAACAAGAGCCACAACCCTGTAGTCTTCACGCCATCCAACCCCAATACTGTAAGCAATATTTGTATCCAGGCTAGACAAATGTAAACTTGATTTAATTAATCATAGAGCAAGGACAGAGCTTGCTCTATTATTCAACAGTGGGCTATTTAATGATCGATGGGCAATTGTAGCGTAGGTCCTATATTTTTGACTCTGGAAATAGTTTTTTAGTGTTGACGTAATTTTGATTACATATTGAAAATAACGACGGGATCAAGAAATAAGCAACAACTCTAAGTGGTAAAAATTGAGCTCTATTTAGGTGTACGAGTACATGTACAACCATGGCATATCTATAAAACGACTACCTATTTTAAACTTATTCTTTGCTTTGCTTGAGAACGGATCAATCTCCAAGGACGATCAATTTAAACTGAAGGCTCGTTAAATTAAACGATCGTATTTTGGGATCTTTATTGAATGTTTCTCCTATGTCTTCCGCCATGAGAAAATCAAGAGCAATTGCTTCTTTGTAAGAGGTTCGTTATGCAACTTAGTTGGTTTTGACATAAGATGAAAGCAAACTGACATTGTTCCTCCCATACAAAAAAATAAATAAAATACTTCATACAAAAATCTGTTATCTGGTGTTCTATTTTTTCGCCCATTTTATAGATAGTCGTTTAGTAAAGCATCCAAACAAATCTCTCACTTCACAGGCCTAACAACCCAAACATTTACCCCATCAAGGAAATGTTTGGGATGAATGTTTCTATTTATACATATTAAAGAAAACAAAAGCATCTCTCTCGTAGCTCATTTTACTGTCTCTGCAGCAGAACAAACACTTTGTTTTACGTTGTAATCAGGTCTTCCAGGTCATGGGTCATTTGAAATAAACTTCCAGCACTCCTTCATCTACAAGTTCAACTCACTTTCGAATGAATTCAGCTCGTTCGCAAGCTTAAGCACACATGGGTGGACTGTCTTCTTCTTCCCAGTTTTTGTTCCTTGCTGCGGGTTTTTTCCAGCAAAACATCGGAAACAAAGATTTTTAAAAGGATCGTTTGTTTTTTAATTTCAAATTGCCATGAGCTGGACAATGTTAATGTTTATGGCATTGATGGACTTGAAATACGATGGAATTTTGTTTTTAATTTGTTTCTTTCTTTCTTTCTTTCTTTATTTATTTATGTATTTTCTTTTTTGAGAGGGTATGTGTGTGACCCCACACACAGACATTTTAGTGGTTGGTATAAAATCCATGTTATTTACAATCAAAATAGCAAGATATATAGAGACATATCCCCAGCCAGTTGCCATGATGATGGTTTTAAATATTGAAAAGCCATTGCAAAAGGAGAGGAAACACTTTGGATAATTTATTATAGAGCCATCTTCTTGGCAATTGACAACAGGTGACATTTTTATTTCAGCTCTCTATAGAATAGTACATTCACAGCGTCCATTTTAGAAGGTAAATTCTGTTCAAAAAAATCCGAATGTTGCAAGCACAAAATGTATCCATGCATATCCTAAAGCCTTGGCTTCTGAAGAAAAACACTATCTGTAGTGATAATCAAATTATGTTTTAGGTGTTGGGTTGGAGCGGTCATAAATAAATGGCCATCCTCTTATTATTTTCAGGGAACAAAAAAGTTTGTGCTCTTCACTGGACATTTGTGACATTGGTTCCTTTCATTGGGAAGCACGGGGTGAGGGGAGATGGGAGTATACAATGTCATTTACAGTTACCTCTGAATAAACTCCATCACTCCTGTTGAGGTTGCAGAATACTGCAGACTGAAGATGTAGTAGAAACTGAACAATTTGTTGCTTCAGTGGGTTTCCGTGGGTTTCAGTGGGTTTCCGAAGAATACACATAGAGCAGTCTTATTAAAAACATGTTGAGGGTGGAGAGAAATTGACATAAATTCACTTCTGAGCCACAAATCTTTTTTTCTGCAGAAATATATTACTCTTTACCCATATATCCATGAAAAAAACAACACCTTACCATAGGCAATCAGGCAAGCTTTCCAGGTAGCTTATCCATAGCGTTATACTATAGTAGTTAAGCCTACATGTACATGACTGTGTGTGTTAGTGCATGCATGGCATGATTGACTGCCACACGTTAAATCTTAGAATGTGCCCAGTTTAATACTTCACAACCAAATCAAAAACGTGAACAAGATTTACAAAAACAGAGACTAATAAATTGAATCTGAAATAAATTCTAACACCAACCTCTTTGAGCGAAATTGAAGCAGCGCAGCCAGACCTCACAAGAAAAGGCAAGCGTTGTTTGCACGTGTGTGATGCGACGAGTACTTTTTTTTATAGGCTGGTGCACGTATTTGCACGTCGTCTTCTGATGATTGGGTGGTTGGGCGAAGTAAATTGTTATCAGTCTGAAACCTAGACGTAGACGTCACCGACTTAGCCTCGTTACAGAACATTTACGGTTAAAGTTTTACTTTTTGAAAAATAGCGTAAAAAGTGTTCTAGAATTAATAGAAAATCGACCTTTACTAACGGTATATAGTTTTTAAGAACCCACAAAATTACACATGCATTCAAGCAAAAACATACAAACAAGCACTAAATGCCTGCAAAAAACAAGGAAAACATGAACTTTACAAGTTACTGTGAATTGAAAAATAACCAAAACGTTTTCCTTCTATTTACATAAAAACATTACAAATACCGGTAACAATGTCTTTAGAAAGTGCAATTCAGTGATTGCACGTACAACATCCAGTAAAAGTACTTTACGGTGTTGAACTGTATTTGAACTGGTGGAAAAAACAGTTTTATAACGAATTATATTTACAAACAATCGGTAAATGCCTGCAAAAAAACAAGGAAAACATGAATTTACATGTTGCTGTGAATTAAAAAAAACTTTTCCCTCAATTAACATCAAAACATTAAAAATACGGGTTACAATGTCTTTAGAAGATGCAATTCAGTGATTGTACGTACAAAATCCAATAAAACTAATAAGCGGTGTCAAATTGTATTTTAACTGGTCAAAAATACCGTTTTTTAACGTTTATTTTTTACAATGTATTAGCAATCTGTGACTTTGGCAGACCATACAAAAGGCTATTACAATAATCAAGTCGACTGGTCACAAATGCATGAATTAGTTTTAAAAGAGAGTCTTGTGTAAGCAATTGACTAATGCGTTTGATGTTGTGAAGATGAAAAAAGGCTGCAGAGCAAGCTTTATTGATGTGGGTGTTCATTGTAAGTTCAGAATCGAACCAAGACCCCAAGTTACGAACACATGTTGTAGGAAAAACAGTAGCTTCACCTATCATCATATCGGAAACATTAATTTTCTTCAACCGCTGCTTTGATCCGATAATCAAAAATTCACTTTTAGCATCATTAATTAAAAGCCGGTCATGTAACATCCATTGCCTGATGTCCCTAATGCAATCTTCGATTATAGTCACAGCAGCTTGACAAGATTTGTCGTCATCGGGTCTAAAAGATAGATACAGGTGAGTGTCATCGGCATAGCAATGCACATCAGGCAGATGATGCTCAACGATGTCAAACAATTTAGAGGCATAGACAATAAATAGAAATGGTCCTAAGCAGGATCCCTGAGGAACACCACAGTTGATGTTAAACTTCTCTGATAAGGTACCTTGAATGGATACACGTTGACTTCTATCTGACAAATAGGACGAAAACCAATCGAGGGCCTTGCCAGTGACTCCACATTTAGGCTGAAGACGTTTCAATAAAATGTCATTATCAACAGTATCGAACGCTGCACTCAGAACTAAAAGGACAAGCAGAATAACATGTTGTAAATTCATCCTCATCAGTGAATCATTTTTAACCTTAATGAGAGCCGTCTCTGTACTGTGATGCTTCCGGTAAGATGATTGGAGAACCGGAAACATGGAATTTTAGAACTAAATTGTAAGTTACTGATTGGTTGGTAGCTTTCTAATTTCATATCAAGATTGTTTTTTTTTAAATAAAGGGCATATTAAAGCTTCTTTCCAGTTGGTAGGAAATGTACCAGAAACTAATGATGAGTTTATAATGTTGGTAATTACTGGAAGCAAAACATCAAGCGTAATTTACAGAAAGATGCCTGTACAAAAAGGTTGGTGGTTTGTTGAAGAAGAGGGGGTTGTGTTTGTCATGGTGCTTTCCAACACCAAACACGGTTTGAAAGAGTAGAAGCTACAACACCCTATTGGCCGGGGAACTGTCCTCAAAGATTTTCCGAGTGTCATTGATATGACAACATTCCATAAGAAAGAGGGTAAAACCCAAATTAATATAACTTAAATGGGGAAATAATGCTATTTTTATAAAGTTATTTTTTTAAGATAAACGCTCAAATATATATATTTTTTTAAATGTATATTTTATTAAACAAGTTAAAGTTTTATTAAACAAGTTAAAAGAGAAAATAGCAGAACAAAATTATTAGGCATTAAATAATTAACAAGTCGAATGAGAAAAAAGACACCTTGGTTTTCTTGAATTAATGATTATAGTCAAAAGATTTATAGACTTATTATTCAAAAACACTTCTTCCTGGGATGGGAAATTTTGTCGGTGCTCTTTAAAAGTTGCACGTTGAAACAATACTGCCATGCTAATTTATTGAAGGGTCCTTCGTCAGCCTCACACACGCTCACTCAAGAACTTATACAGAAATTATTGGTTTTGACGCTTTATTTTAGATGATTTTCAAAGATTGTGAAAAGGCCCAGAAGTGTTTAACTTATTTCACATGAAACAAGTCGGCTTTTAGTAAAAGCTTTAGAACGGCTTTATCGACACCAGCTGCCTTTGGTGAACAATTTCGAGTCGCCAACACCGTGTTACTCACTCGACCGAGGAGCTTACTCAGGTATGTACAAAAAATATATTATTTATAATTGGTCTAAGAAATAGCAATTCTATCAAGCTTACAGTACAACCCTTATTATAGTTTTCCTCAATCGGAATAAAAACTAAAGAATTAATGGATGTTTCTTCCCGTTGTAATGTTATGTTAGGGCGGATGTTATGTTAGGGCGCTTCTTTTCTATAAATGTCTAAAAGTTCAACCAAAGGGCCCGATTTCACGGCTCTGCATGGCTTACCGTAAGCAAAGATTCGGCGCTTACGGAAGCAGGGAATTCTACGCTTACGGAAAAGCGTACTTCACGTGCTAGCATGCAGAAATATTTGTCTGGTGGGTGTGCGTCCTCGCCGGCCCAATTTTAGGAAGCTGTTTAACAAATGTTTTACTAAGCAGAAAAGAGTTTGGCTCCAGTGCTTAGCAATATTTTCCTGTGCTTAGCAGTTTTTGTGCTTACATGCTTTATGAAATGTTACTAGGCATTAATCGCTTACACAGCTAGCGCAGAAACTGGGCGCTATACAATAAGTCGGGAATTATGATCGTAAGCACAACATTTGGCGGTCAGCAGAGCCATTAAATTGGGTCCTGATCTTCACATATCATGGAATCACATGGTGCCATGTGCTATTTCCAGGCAACATGATACACCAACACATAACCTAAGCATACCATTACATAAGGCCTACCTTGTCTCAAAACGAAACAAACCATTTTCTAATAAACAGAAAGTCATTGCTGATGGGAGGTATGTTGAAATTTGGGCATTTCCACCTTTTGTTTTACCCCCGGAGTTGTATATAGATTCCAAGGAGCTTTGGAAGCGTGGGTCTTATATGGACCTACTGTCTGAGAAGTACCGGTAAACCAAAGAGCTTTATTTAACATTTCTTAAATTTTGTTTACCAGACAGACTTTGAAAATTATGAATTCAGATACTTAAAATTCGTTGTTTAATTTTTTTATAAACAGCCTATGCTTGAAGTTCATTATCCCCCAATCGTATTGAAGGTGATCACACCCCTTTTCGGGCTTTCGACTTAAACTCTGACGCAGTTTGCTTGACCAAATTACACTAAAAAGCATGACCAACAATATTTTGTGTGATTGCCATTATAAATTAGGGAAAATACACAATTGTTTCCCTTTACAGATGCCTTCAGAGGAGCCTTCTAATGACTCCGAAAGCAACTTCTTCAGCGAATTCGAGGATTTAAGCCAATCATCCGAGTCGCTGCTGCCATATCTCAGTGTATTGTGATGTACGTATATCAGCCATTCAGGATAGCTGTGACACACCATCAACATCTACAGCTAAGGTAAACGCCTGCTGTATTAGATGTAGACTTTGTCGATAAAAGCCACTAAGGTGATGTTTCGGTCTGTTTCGAAATTTTCGGTGTTTTCTAGTAGTTTTTATTGTTTGTGATTTGCTGTAATTTGTTTATGGATTTTGGTGTAATTTGCGCCTTCGAACATCCTCGGATGTAATAAATTATTGTTTCAATGTTATTATTATTATTATCATTTTCAATACAGTTCTTTAGGTTAAGTTTCTTTATCAGAATCACTGTAGTGTCACGCTCATGCTGGGGTTGTTCCATCATTTCTCTGTCATGCAGGTATCTCCAAATATGATAATTTGGTGAAATTATTTGTTGTCAGTTAATTAGAGTCAATGACATTGAAGTTGAAATTATGGGTTACCAGACTTTCTGAAACCCTTAAATTGTTGACTTCCTATTTCCTCTTTTGTGCCATGTATTTGAGCGGAGGAGTTTCACGTGGTAAATGAAACTTGTAACTTTCGAACATATTTGTTTCAGGATTCCAGTTCCAGAATGTTAACAAAACTAAGATCTTCAAGTTTCCGGTATTTTCAAGAAGGGGAGGAAGGGATCTGTACATGGAAAGGCCATTGGTAGATATAAGATGATAAACTCTATCAGCGCTTTCGAAGTTGGTAAGGATATATTTAGAAGCAGTTACGAAATGTGTGTTTATGAAAAGCAGTTAAAACCAAAATCGAAAAAGTAAACCATTGACTTATTCAGAAATTACCTGCCCCAAAATTGAGATAAATTCCATTGACTGAAAAGGTTATTCAATGAACGTCCCCAATAACCAATTAATATGAAGTTGATTAGGTCAATTTAAGCGACAAACTGTCAACATGTAATATGTAAATGCAGGTGTGTTAGTAAGACAGATGGGCCCCAGTAGTACCCATACTATCCTTACACTGTTAGCCATGTATCATTAATGTGGGAACAGCATTATATTAAATGAATGGTGCAATGTTGTTTCAATTCGCAGGGTATTGTATTTCAGAGTTAAGAAGCACAGCTAAAAGTGAAAACATTTCGTTGACGTTATCACATCATTGTCAGAACTTCAGGTTATTTTATGTTCAATTATTCCGGGCGTTGATATAAATATACATATATCCAACCTTGAGCTTGGGGAGCAGGTGAGAGGGATCGATGAGGAGTTCAAAAAGGAACTGGTGAAACGCCTGAAAGACTTCCCGGATGACACATACCAGTCACTATGTGTCTTGACGAATAGTGTTGAAAGAAAGAATTTCGACCCTAAAAAGGTACTTTTTGAAATTATTTGTACAACTCTATAAAGGCTCATGAAACAACGTAGGTTTTTATCCTTAAAAACCCCAAATGAATAATTACAGCAAATGATAACATTAAAAATATTTAATTTTTTAAGCACCCAAAGGCTTTAATTAAACGCCAAAGGAAATGTGTGACAAAACTTCCAAACATTCCATTCTGAATAATTCATTGAACAGAACCACAGAAACACTGGTTTTTGTGATGGCATACTAAACTACTTGTTATTTTCGCTTTCTCGTTTTCCAACAATAAAAATTCATCAAGATAAAACAAAGTTGATTGATTATACAATACTGCAAGTTAATTGTTTCAGGCTAATGGCTACCAATACATGGTAATTGGAGGGCAACATTCCTGTTTAGCAGCCCTCGAGCTTTCCAAGCTTCAACCCAGGAGGTTCGACACACGGCGTTGTGTCGTGAACATAGGATTAACAGACGAGACAATCCTGTGGCTCAGCAATGATCATAACCGAACAGGAGGCTTTCGCCACGAGATTTTTTTTTCAAGATAAGGCATTACTTTTCTTTAATGATTAAGCTTTATTATTCTGCTGATTTGTTAATATTTATTTATTTATTTATTTTGTGTTTGCTGGGTGCCATTCTTCCTGTTAAACAATTGGCAGAACAAACAAATAACGTGGGATGTGGTAAAGGTTTAATAACAATTTATTTATTTGTTTTATTAGCTTTATTACATCATTTTGATGTGGTTTTGTAAACGTGTACTTTTTAGTTTAGGTTTCAATGTGCCGCAAGAAGCTTGCAGGAATGGTTGGGAATGCAGACAAAATGCAGACATGGAGGTCATCGTGTGCCACGATATTAACCGTGGTTAGTAAATCTGAAATTATACGATGAGACTTGAACCAAAATAAACCAAAGTATACTATTATGGAAACACGGCTCGCGCACTCACTTTCATATGTGTAATGAAAGTTGTCATCAAACGTATTTGTTACGGCAATGTGGAATACATTGGTGTTGTGCTAGATTAATCAGATGTGAGTTTGGGATTTTTGTATCCATTTTCTTAATTTTCTTTAGAAAGAACAACACATTCGAGTTGTTTGCTATCTGGCAAGCTTGGATGGCGGAACTTATGACATTTTTAAAGAAATCCTCGACAAGTTTGAGACAGGCGATCTGAAGAAGCAGAAATTTAGACAAGGAGGACTTTCCCAGCCTCCCAGATTTTGGAAAGTCGGCCTTTGCATTCCGTGCCATGATCGGTCTCAATGCTGGCACGGCATTGGAGCTGCTAAAACACCTTAGGGACGGCATTGTCACGATAGCTGAGCTTTCTACTGAAGCAGCAACACTTAATAAGTTGGCAGAGGTGAGAAGATTCCGCCGTAGGCATTTATTTGCCATCCTGACCTTTTTTTAAAGGAAAATTGCATCCCGGTAATACAAATTACACCAAAACAAAGTTGCAGTACAAACGGAATCAGAAGATAATTGCAAATTTTTGGGGAAAAAAAAAAAAAAAAAAAAATTTCACTGTTAAAACAACAAAATTAATTCCCTAAAAAACAGTGAGTGTATTAACGTAACGAGACACAAAGCATTACATTAGTTGTTTTACAACATTCTATTAATGACTATATGAAACGCCGACTGAGAAAAGGAACTCTTATCACATTATTAAATACTGTGAGTCTGTATCTCTTATCATGTTTGTGATAAATTCGTTCTATTGCGATTATTTTATTTTGTTTTTAAATGTTAGGTACAGCGGGAATTTTGCCGCAACATAGGCTGCACTTCATGGGAAGATGCAGAAGTTATGAATCCAGCAGCAACCACGCGTGAAGTTCTCACACGATTTTTACCAAATTTCAAGTCTGATGACAAACGACTTCAGGATTATGGTTGGAGATTAAGCAAACGACATGGTCCTAAAGTTGTTTGTCGTGATTTTTTCATTAGCGGAGAGGCCGAAGGCTGTGTACTTCAGGGACTCCACCAAAGAATCCATGGAAGTGAAGTGGCATTCAATCAAAGTTTTTGAACTGTCCATTTTAGACTTGCCAGAAGTAAATTATTAATAACTTACTAAGTTTGTGCTCTATCGATCAAGCCATGTGCAAATTCATTTATTAGCATCCCGGAAAGTAAAAAAAGAGAGTATATTTTGCACATTAATTTTGCTTTTTATTTTACAGCTCCTAAGCTAAAGTATTCCAAAAGATAATTTTTAACCAAATACGATTTTTTTATTATCACAGGATTGGGACAAGGACACTTTGAGTTCTTTCTGTGGCACCCTAAGGAACATTAATGGTACTACTGGTCAAGGCCACTACCGCCTGGTAGTGATTTGCCCTACAAGGTGGCTATATGGCAAGTGAGGTACTTACAGCAACGCGAGTAATTGTCAGGGTTGAGGATGCGTTCTACCATGTAACAAACTCAAGGAAAGGTGAGTTAGGGGGTATTTTAGGCACAAATGTAGCAACACTCATGTATTATTTGGTTAAGGAATTACTGAAACTTAATACGAAATAGTCCAAGCTTGACTTATGTATTATTTGGTTAAGGAATTACTGAAACTTAATACGAAATAGTCCAAGCTTGACTTATGTTGGCGTTTCGACACAAACGACACAAACGTATCTTAGCGTGTCCAGAGACTCGCAAGGAAGGCCAAAACTATTGCTGCCAGTCAGATCTGTTGGCCCTTTTTTGTCAACACTTTGGTGACCAGATAATAATTATGGCCACCAGTCACAATCCTTTTTTTGTGTCAACAATTGTTTAACACTTTATCACTGAACCAAATTGCAAAATACAGCTGTTCATAATACTGCTGCACAGTCGTTGTTGTTGTTGATATCTATTAAAGTTGTTTGTATTGAATTTGTTTGTAAATGGTTGGTAGTGTTGTTACCGATCTTTGTTGTTGTTGTCGTTGTTGTTGCTGTTGTTGTTGTTGTTGTTGCTGTTGTTGCTGTTGTTGTTGTTATTGTTGTTGTTATTGTTGTTGCTGTTGTTGTTGTTGATGTTGTTGTTGTTGTTGTTGCTGTTGTTGTTGTTGCTGTTGTTGTTGTTATTGTTGTTGCTATTGTTATTGTTGTTGTTTTGAAATACTTAGATAGATCTACAGTTTGAAGTCTTCTTACAGTGTAAACAAAAATGTATCTTTATCCACTATCTATTCAAAAACAAAGTCGAATATTGATTGTTCACGTGTTATAAGCAAGGTAATATTTTTTTTCGAAATGATGAACTTCATTTGTAGGTCTCTCATTCATGATCGGAAAGGATGACCTATTATTGGAGGTCTTTCATTCATGATCGGAAGCGATGACTTACAATTGTAGGTATTTCATTTTCGATCGGAAAGGATGACTTACAATCGTAGGTCTTTCATTCTCGATCGGAAAGGATGACTTCGATTGTAGGTCTTTCATTCTCGATCGGAAAGGATGACCTACAATTGTAGGTCTTTCATTCATGATCGGAAAGGATGGCTTACAACTTGTAGGTCTTTCATTCGCGATCGGAAAGGATGACTTACAATTGTAAGTCTTACACTCATGATCGGAAAGGACGACTTACACTTGTAGGTCTTTCATTCTTGATCGGAAAGGATGACTTACAATTGTAGGTCTTTCATTCTCGATCGGAAAGAATGATTTACTATTGTAGGTCTTTCATTCTCGTTTGGAAAGAACGACTTACAATTGTAGGTCTTTTAATTCAGGATCGGAAAGGATGACTTACAATTGTAAGTCTTTCATCCTCGATCGGAAAGAATGACTTACAATTGTAGGACTTTCATTCTCGATCGTAAAGGATGGCCTACAAGTGCAGGTGTTTATTCATGATCAGAAAGGATGACCTATAATTGTAGGTCATTCAACCAAGATGGGAAAGAACTGTGAGTTTTTTTCTTTAGCGTTTTCTACTGCTGTTCGATTTCAAGAACATTATTTGCTCAGAATTACTGCATTTTGGGTTTTACAACTAACCATTCCGTGACATTTGCCCATTTTCAACCTTAATCAGACTTGCCTATATTCCACTTGCTTATTTTGACTTAAAAGAGACGTCCAACTTCGCATGTGGCAGCTTTGCCCGAAAAAGGGTGAGGTGATTTCACATTGTCTTAACAAAAACTTTGGTATTTTAAATTTAAGGGTAAATAACAGAGAACGTCCCCAATAGCTAAGCGTTTCTTAAATTTTTGTCAATATGTAAATATCTCAATATTTGGATATACTTCTCAACTTGTTTAATATTTCCAAAAAAGTCAAAGTAATGGCTCTAGTGCGTAAACTAGTACTTAAAAGCTGCTTTACATTAAATTGAAATTGGTTCATGTACCGGGTTGTGTCAATATTTTGGCAGATAAGCTTTCTCGTCTGTCAAAATACAGCTTCAGAGTTGGTTCCGGGACTGCTGAGTTTACTGTCAAATTTAATTGCAGAATCCACCCAGAAGACATACCAACGAGCACAGAATTTATTGTCACAATTCCTCTGTAAATATGGTTTTAAAAATGAGTTGCCAGTGCCACCAATTGTAATGGCTTTATTTGTGTCATATTTAAATAAGACAGATTAAGCAGCTAGCACGATTTTAACATTTGTGTCGGCCATTAACTTCATCCATGGATATGACAATACCTGGTGACTCTTTCCTGGTGCAAAAAGCGATACTTGTTATCAAAAAAGTCAAATCCTCAACCGATAAAAGACTACCCATAACTGAGCAAACACTTCACCGTATTACCGAGGCTTTGGAACACAATGCTAGATCATATCATAAACAAATATTGTAAATATGTTTCTCCTAGCTTTCGCAGCATTCTTAGGAGTGGGATAATCTACAGTCTAACAAAAACACTAAAAATGTGTTGAAAGTTGAAATTGTGCAGAAGTGCATGAAGAGCGATGGAATCAGGCTTAAGTTCAACAGTTTTAAACATTCAAAGGGCAGAGTTTTTTTTATATCGCACGCGCACAAGATTTTGTCCAGTTGAGACGTTAGAGTTATATTTGACGCAAACAAGTTCTTTTTCGTCGACTTCTGTTGTATTGTTGGCCAAATGGAGAACCAATTAAGAGGGAACATTTTGTTTAAATACTTCAAGCAGTCGTCAAGTTTGTAGGTTTAGACCCGAAAGGTTACACTGGTCACAACTTACACTGGTCACAGAATTGGCGCAGCATGTCACGCCCTTTCACTCGGTTACTCATACGATCCAATTAGAGAGATGTTGAAGATGGCAATCTGACGCCTTTAAAGCATACATTCGGCTTTAATGCGAAGAAGCTAAACAGTAGAGGTTGTTTCGTTTGCGATGTCTTGCCTACGACGAGCTGTACATTTTGGTTTCCTGCCTATTGTGTGGGGGAGCCACCAAATGCAAGCACAATGAGTTGAATTTGGAGGTTTGTGGCGGTCTTGCCCCTCAAATCGGCTAAACAATAACGATAAGCATTGTACGTGTATTTAAATTTATTGAGGAAAATGTTATTTTCGGCCAGAGACTGGTTCAGTTGCTTAATTTGAGTATGTAAAATAAACAAACAGTTTTTATTCGGCCTATGCAAAGAAAACATGCCAGTTTTATACTAGACAAGGTCATTAGGTTCAGGTAAAAAGAAAGTTACACGCAAAGAAACTTATGTAACGTCTTATGTTGACCTAACGGAAAGGTACCGACCGGAGCCTAGTATAAAATAAGTAATATAATACTTAATTCAACTTTATCATTCCTGTTATTAAATTTCAGAAGGTTGTTTATGATATTAAATTAAAAGACTCCAAAACCCATATAAGCAAACTGAATGAGTAACAGAGTCATTATGTCCGAGACACGTATATACAAAAATATACTTACTGTGGAAAATGTGTTTTCATTATTGTGACGTATTCATGCATCTTACCTTAATTATGGGTTCAGTATAGGTTTCAACAAATATCGACTCATTTAAACTCCCGGCTCATTCAATTTCAGTTGAAGTAGAATGCTCCGTTGAATCAGCATTCCATAATCAAACTGAGTAGTTCAACTTTACCAGTTAAATAAGCAATTCGATGCCATTAGGCGTAAGGCTTATTCATTTTCGTGAAAGCCTGAAGCAAGAGGCTGGTCAACCGTTCAATTTTGTCAATGAGCAAATGTTTTTCCAGGTGTTTGCGTTCAAATTCAACTTGCATCTTTGGTGCTTTCTGATTCCCACTTACCATACTTACTCGTAAATTCGTAACTCGTGTTTAAGTTGAATGCACATAAGGTTAAATTCGTTGCCCAATTACCGAATAAGAAAACGCAAGCTAGCAACAAATTTATGTTCGCTTCGATGAGTCTTAAATTGATTTCATCATTTGTAAACAGGTAGTAGAAATTCAAATTAAGAATGGTCAAAGTGTTGTATTGAATGCCTTTAAATAAAATATATTGACTGAAACGAATCTGAATGAGAAGGGTGGGTTAGGGTAAAGTTCGTGAATTTGAATTCTTGTTAATGAAACAGAAATAATTGTTTGCTGAAATTGGACGGGAAAACCTTTATTAACCTCGTTTGATATGGTCCAAACATTGGCAGAAATTACAACACAAATTCAAAGGCAAACATTCTCAGGGCTGTAGCAAATAATTTAGTTTTCATTTAATAATTATTATATGATTTAATGTTAATGGTAAAATACAAAAGGAATAATATTATCATAAAACAAAACAAAGGATAGGAGTGAAAAAAAAAAAACACGGCAACGTCTGTTATTACTGAAGTGCCAGAAATGGAGCTCTTGTCAGCGTACTCGGGGAGCCATAACTTATTTTAATTTGAACGCACACAAGTTGAAATTCATTGCCCATGAACGAACAAGAAAACCACGCGAGCAACAATTTCAGGTGGGCTTCGATGAGTCTTAATTTGATTACATCCATTATAAAAAGATAGTGGAAATTAAACTTAAGAATTAAATAGAATGACTTAAACGAATCTGAATGAGAAGAACGTAATCATGTGTGCACGAAAACGAAATTGAATGCATTTTAACTGCTTAAAATCGAACCGGGAAAGCCTATATTTAAAAATGTATATCCACATGTAATCATGGTTAGCTGATCCGACATAAAAGACAAACCAGCTGTTGTTTGCGTAAAGACTTTCAATTGTTGTGTGCTGTTTTGATATGTCAGTCAGACAAGCTATCATTTCTGTCGAGACTAAACGATTTGTACACAAATTTGGAATGATGTTCCAAACAAAGTGATTGCTTTTCAGGTGTACAAAGACGTCAGTAGGTCCAGAGTTTTAAAAATAGGTTTTACGACGTCAAAACTTGTTACAGCGAACCCGTTGACACTTATGTTAAAAGTCGCATCTCCTAAACCACATGACACAATTCTCAACTGTTTGTGGCACATACAGATTTATAACAAAAGTGAATACTTATTTTTACCCATATAATGATACTTAAGAAAAAAGAAAAAAACCTGTAGTTAAAACCGTTTCTTAAATTTTTGTAATTTGTTTTTCTTAGACAATCCCAGTTCATGCAAAATACCAATAGTCTGCTTCAAGTTGCCATAAATACCTGGACCTGTTATATCAAGTACAACAGTTGACTTAAAAGCTTTAAATTTGATATCTGTACCTCTCGAGGAACACCGCTGCTTATTTCGAGCGTCGCAATTAACACATTCAGTCATATGATTTGCACAAAATCACTTGCAAACCCACAAACCATACTTGTTTATCGTTGTTTACACTAAAACGTTACCAGCGTATTTAATGATGTACTGAACAGTTGGCATTATCGTGTCTTTATTGCAACAATAGGACGGGGATAAAATATATAAGGTGCTTTTCAGTGGAAGGAATCATTTCAACGTGAAACTGCAGTGATACCTGACAGCCCGAAGTTAAAACATACCTTCAAATAGTCCAATAAGTATGACGAGGAACTCGAGTTGTGCATGAAGCCGACCCGCCATGTCGGACCTGCTGATGAAGTGTTCACTTAAAAGTGGCTTGACGTCTGAGACAATGTCTGTAAAGAAAAATCCTTGCCCCAAAATATGTAACTTAGGAAATCATTTCGCTGGTTATAGCCAAAACATCATAATGATTACTGTTTTAACTAAATTGTAGAGTTGGATTACTTCCAAAAACACCAATGACGT
>CM021538.1:10133351-10146774 GCA_010994315.2 Pisaster ochraceus | reverse complement strand
CCCTGTCTTGCCCTATCTAGCAGACTACGCTGTTTACTTTTCATCGTGACAAGATTGTTGTAAAATTACTTCCTTCTTCTTCTTCTTCTTCTTCTTTTTTCTTTGCTTTATGTTATTTTAAATTAAATCAATACTACAGGCTGTTATTAGCCACCCTCTGAACTCTCAAATTACCCAAAATCGCTCAGGCAGGGTCTGACCACTATGTCTAAAGACCAACAGATTTAAAGATTCCTTTCTGCCTAGCAATTAAGCTTTTTAACAGCAGATGGTCAAGATAACGTGATTTACTTTTTAATGTGTTGTGTTTGTTGTATGCCCTCGCTCTTTTATATGTATATTTTATATCTCTGTTAATTTGTTTTTAAAAAAAATTCCTGTTGTCTCTTGTTGTTGTGCCTTTACTTGTTTGTATTCTCCTTATACACTGGGAAGCCAAATTTCATGCTTTTTATCATGGCAACATATATTTTGAATTTAATTTGAATTAAATGTGTAAATATATGTAAATCAATGAGAGAGATTGTATTCTGTATTAAAATTGAATGCAATGATAACTTAAAGTGTTTAATTATCAGAATGAAGAGATGCAGATTGTATATCACATCCAGTTCCTGCAGTGGCCAACAGGGAAGGATATCCCCAACTCTCCCTCTAGTCTTCTCAAGGTGTTAGAGACTGTCAAGATGTGGACACAAGAACATCCTGATGAACCTCTCACTGTGCAATGCATGTAAGTACCGCAACAACCTGAGACCTTTGTAAAGTGTTTGTGTTCAGAGCTGGTGACTTTGTTTTGGGGGTGCTGAGCAGGATAAATTCACTGCTTTGTTTCTCAATTTGAAGAAAACAATCAGTTATTAACTCTCAGTCATATTAGCTTAGACACTTTGCATAGAGATACAATCTCTGAGAGGGTTTTTTCACATCTTATTTTATAATGAGTATGAATTGTGGTAGTTTTGACAAGAGCTCTTAATTTTGACAACTCTCACAAGACCAAGAAAAAACACATCAGTTGATTGATCAGGTTTTTCAAAAATAGGAGAGAGGGGCCTTTTTTTATTTAAATTGTTAATATTTGTACAAGGCGGAAAGAGTCACTGGCTTTGTAGAGCTCAGAAGTCAAAGATATGGCTACATTAAATCAATATCAACCGTCGAATGAATGGTTTTACTATGAAGAGAAAATACATTTATTTAAGATAAATATTTGGGCGAAAAAGTAATGCGGCCTAAAAAAAAAGATACTAGAAAAGGGATACTTTATATACCTGTAACAGTGCGTAGTTACCAGGGCCTCCAGACAGGTCCATGCTGCTCATACATCCATTTACAGTTTAGGCCCAACCTACTATACGTATAGGCCTGGCACAAAAACATTCCACTTACCAACCGTCCTTCTGTGTTCTAAATCACAATAATTTCATTGGCGTGCTTCCTCGTTGCTTCCCTCTGCCCCGAAAGCTGAATTTATCTTCTCATTTTCGTTGGTGTCCACATCAGTAGAGGCCACAAAAAATAGACCCAGCGTCATTCTGCCCCCGGAGATTCTGTCCTCCATCATGGAGGAGACTGATTCAAAAGAGGGCGCTATCAGAAGAAGTTTGTACACAGTTCGCCGTGTGGGGACAGAATCTCCTGCCACAACAGCATCCTAACCCCGCTTACTACGCTGCGCTGTGGATGAAACTATCTATCTCACTTATGAAAATAACACAATTAAAAAGTTGATCATTATTTGCCTTTTTACAACCTTGCAATGTTGTATCAGCGCGCCACACCGTTAAAGTGAAAGTGCTCCCTCTGTTGTATGAAAACGATTATTCGACAAAACGTTGAATGTTAACATGTCATTGATCTAAGTTCAAAAAATCTGGACTATACTCTGGCAGTCTTTATCAGATTCCTTGATTTCACCATGCTGCAAATAAAATGCTTTTTCAAATTAGCCAGACTATTGTCGTTTAACCTCAATCCACTTTCATAATAAAACGAATTGAGTGAAAAGTATGACTTTATCCTTATGAAGGATAAAGTACCCTTGATTCTCTTATTGTATAGTCATTTAGCTCATGCATGTAGGCTATGTTGCACATTTAGTGCTCAATATATTGCGACATGGTTTTACCCCTCCCCTTTCCCCCTTTTGTATAATCGATGTGTTCTTGGAATCTCGTTAATTCTTCAGAGGAGTTTTATGCGGGTACTTTTGTACAAAAGGAAAGTAAGAATGTTATAAGAAAATGTGGGGGCGCCCTTTGCCAAAGGTCGGGCATGGTATAGGTTTTCATCACCAAATAGCACTTCTACTTTACTTCAGGAATATCACTCGATAGAGACGATCAGCGCACGTACTCTGATCACAACTGCGACTTTTCTTACCACCTCCATAAAGTATTATAAAGTATAAGAATGTCCATGGCCTACCTGAAACCCCACTATTAACAAGCCTGTGTGTAGTTTACCCCGAATGTTTGATATGTCATTATGAGGAATGATAACATTAAAACAAAGTTATTTGATGAAAAAGTTGTTACATGTAGTTAAACTTAACTAAACTCCAAATTTTTCCATCTTGGTTTTTCCCAGTGACGGGGAGGGTTGCAGTGGGACATTCTGCGCTCTGGTCACCCTCTTAGATCGCCTAGCGCAGGACGGGGTCATTGACGTCTTCCAGGCAGTAAAGAAACTACGGGCGTCTCGGGCTGGCATGGTCAAAACATTGGTGAGCTAAATTATAGTTTGTAATAAATGTGTGCATAGTTACCAAAAAGCACAGCTACTTGGTTATCTTTCATTTTTGTTTCAAAAAGGTTTGTGGTTTATGTAAATTCTAGAATGACAGAATACCAAGTGTCAAAATATTCGAAATCGTTATCTCTACTCGCCGTGAGGTGGAACCAATCTTTTAGAACATCTGATAATTGGCCTTTCCCATGAAATATGCAAATTACATTCACGCATGCGCATAGTCACACAACCATCAGCCCATATAAAAGGTGAAACTTTCTTCTCATTTTGCCAACCAATAGTGTTAGTGCGCACGCGCGAAGTGCAAACAACGTGTTTCATGGAAAGGTCTATTGCCCCTTGCACAGTAGTCACTTCAGTCTTTATATTTTGCACGAAAGCGTAAATAGACGGTCGCCCCATAAACTGTTTACACGTTTCCCCATTGTAGACGTTAGTGTTAAAAGTGGGGTTGCCATTGTTCTTTCCACCAGTCTGAAATAATTGTATTGTATTAATCATACCAAGCATGTCCTGAATGTCCTCATGGGACTTTCTTGATTGCAGCAAAAGTCTAACCAGATCAAAACATGGTTATTTTCAGCCTATTTAGCACTTAAAGTATAGCCGGTGCAGTCCTTTTTTCATCCGTTTCCGGGTAAATTCTGTCTGGATAAAAACTGTGTGGGAACATATCCACGACCTTAATTTGATGATTTGGACAATGAAACCCAATGCGGCCGTGTGACCTTATTGAATTACAATTTTGAAATACAAGCCGTGTTTCTGGTTAACTTTCAGGCGCAGTACCAACTATGTTACCAGCTCATCAAGTGCCATCTAGATTCAGCACCATCTTCATCCATCTACGAAAACTTACATCAATAAAATTATTTTAAAAACTTCTCGGATGCACGCGTGTACTGCAGTTGCCAGATATCGGTTTTCTTTACACATCGACCAGTGTATCCTTTGTTTACAAAACAGTATTACAAAGCCTTTCTAGGAGGCAAGACACTGACTTTGGGAAATTTTACATTTTGTGTCACAATTTCAACGTAAATTGAAGAGTTGTAAACAACAACAGATGACAAGCTTTGGATATTATTTGGCCTCTTATTTTATATCAATACTTGATAAGAATCAGACAGGGCATCCTATATAGAATTGGCGATTGTACGATTTAATGTTTGCTTCCACTGAGCTGTGCACACATCATATCATGCAGGAAGTCCGGGCTCTGTGGCTCTTATGTTAACAAGTGATGTCACGGGTCACATGGTCTATACAACCAAGAACCTAAATATTTGTTTACTTTGTTCTTGAACAGTATGCGCCAACCATTAGGCGGTTTGCACAGTTTAACCCCCCTCCCCAAAAAAAACAAACAAACCAACAACAACAACAACAACAACAACAACAACACGTTGGTGCGTATATTGACTCAACTTTACTAGTTAAGTTGTATACAGTAATTTAACATCAATGTATTTCAGTAAACAGTTTTTCGGCGAATTCTGACCACGTGGATTAAGGGTTTATACAAAATTGTGTTCCCAACCGTTTAAGAGTTACTGAGCTATACAGTTGAAAGCCTGACCGATCCGTTTCATTTTAACATCTAAAATCAAACGATAATAATAATTCAATAATAATGAAAACTTATAAAGTACACAAATCCACAAAAGCGCTCATGACAATGTCCTGAGCAGTATTAATCAGTGGATAAAAACACAATTAATTGAAGCAGCATTGAATAATGTATACGGTCTTGATAAACAACACTGCACTTGAAATGCTCGATCAAATTGATAAGTTTTATTCGGAAGGGACGTAAAGCCGTATGGTCCCGTGGGTTGTGTAATGCACACAAAAGAACCCTCGGCATGAGAAGGGGGTTTACCCTGATGTTTCTGGCAGTGGCTGCTGAATGCTCAGCAGCACCTTGTCAACTCTTGTAAGGTATTTCATAAAACGGTCTCATAATTCAAAAATTTTAAAAACCCGTCTTAAAATGTTGTGTTTCTTCAAGCGCCTTGAGTACCGTGCTGGTAAATACGTGCGCTATATAATACTATATAAAGTATTAACATTAAGTAAATTCAGTCATTTTTTCTTTGTTCAAACCCAAACTAATATTTAAAAAAATACCCAGTCAGTTTCCCTTGTGGTTTATTACTTGAAATTTATTATTTAAAAAGTTGCATCTCCTTTAGGTGATCCCGTGGCTGCCGCTTCCCAGGTTGTATCGTAAACTTGGGTGTGATCCCTGGCTACATGGCAGCTAACGGTTGAATGGCTTCTGACTGGCACCCCGAACAAAGATATTGACTAATAGGGAGACCGCCAACACAGGGCTGGATAGCTCAGTTGGTAGAGCGCCGGTACGTTAATCCGGAGGTCGTTGGTTCAAGTCCCGCTCCAGTCAATTTTTCTTTGTTCAAACCCAAATAAAATAAAATAAATACCCAGTCAGTTTCCCTTGTGGTTTATTACTTGATATTTATTAATATTACGTATTTATATTAAAATACCAATATAATCGGGATGCTCTGAGTATGCAAGGCTCAATTACTAACAGTCTTCAATGTTAAATGTAAGGCAAGGAATAGTAAGCAGAATTATTGATACTCAAGATTTTTTATTTTTGCATTGACTTTAATCTTCCTTGGTCGTAGATAAATATTTGTATTTGGTGACAGGGGACAACGTATATCCTTAAAAGGCCCCTGAAGTAAACATTTCTCGGGAATGTTTTTCAGCTACTTCTTGATCCCCTGTTTTGTATGAACAATTATTGACACCCATATTTGACTGATTTTACTGAAAAGTGACTTTCTGTAAACATATAAAAAATGTTCCCTCTTGTCTGAACAACTGAGGGCGCTGTCACATTGATGTTATTTCAGGGAGACACTTGTTTTATTTCTGTCGTGTACAAACTAATTGTAACATTGATATTTCTGCCTGACATGACATCACTCTTTTGCCTATGAAATTTGCATAAGCATGAAATATAAACAGGCATCAATCAAAATACCCTTTAAAAATGACAGAACAAAAAACGCAAATGAGGTGAAAATTGACGTCATAAAGATGCACCTCCAAGGATGGCAATAATCTGATTCATATTGTCCTTTTGTTAGACCAGACTAGTCAACGCCCTCTTGACCCGTAGACCACTGATTTAAGTTTGTCCTATTTTTTATATAACAGACCTCCTGCTAGTTCTGTGTTCTGGTTGGCTGAAACACGGTCACGTGGGGTTAACTAAAAGGCTAGTGTATTATGAGATTTTCACCACCGAGGTGGGCAATTTTGACCTACTGTAGCGCCCTCTTATGGTAACAGTGAACAGCTACTAAAACAGCTGAATCTGTGGAAACTAAAAGCATTCCTTTATTTGTTGAACTGGTTATGATTTAATTGCTCATGCGTAATGTTTTGAATAAAACTGTTAAGTTAAAAACCTCAGTGAAAAGTTTATTTTCTTATTTCATACTTTGGACCGAGGTGTGTTATAAAATATATAATGGACTGGCATAATTTGGCCTCTATAGTGCACCTCTATCCCGCCTCGGGCCTGTCAGTGAACAGAAAAGGGACCGATTTCCCCGACATTCGTCCTTTTGGAAAGAAGTCCATCTTTTGGTCACTCAGCTCCTCGTGGACGTGCTCTAGTGACATCATCACCAGTCATTGTGTACACTTAAATGAGAACAACACGGCCTGTTTGACTAAAGCCCGGTTCAAACCGAATGCGTATGCGATACGAATTTTGACTTCAACAATTTGCAACGAACAATGAGTATTTCCTGCTAAACAATCGCAGCGAAAAGACAGAGCTGTGACTTCAAAACTCGCATTCGCAGGAAGTATACAATGTATATATGAACCGGGCTTTAGTCAGATCCAGCATGAACATAGCGCATCAGATCAGGCATATCGAAAGACAAACAGAAATTACCCCCCCCCCCCCAGAACTATACATGTAAAACAAAATTATAATAATAATTCAATAAAGAAAAGAAAACAGAAACAAAAAGATCTGTTAAGCTTGACAAGTTGCCGAAGAGAGTGACAGTGGGAGGTGTTTAAATAAATATCAAGATGCAAGACGCACATTCGTTTGTTCTTGTTTCGCTGATACAAACCGTTTTAGAAATAAGTGGAATAAATGGGCCCGGAGCTGCAGTTGTCGTTCTGTTATTCGCTTTTCTAAAGAGTTTCTCCATGGTGTACCACTACAACAAAGGAAACCTTGAGGGGTAGCATTGTTCAGTTGTTATATGTATCAATTTATCAGTTACAAATTATTCTACCGTGAAATTCCACACAAATGGGACTCCTTTAAACTATTGTGTCAAAGTTAACTCCGTATTTTGCAAAGCGTTATATCAGTTAATAATTTCCTGGGGGCGGGGGGGGGGGTCCTGGCATTTTTAAATTATTGGTCGTTTTGACACCAAATGTATCCCTGAAACCACGTGTTTTTACCGAATTTGAAGCCAGCATCGCGGAGTAATAGGATCCATATATTGTGGTCTACTGAAGTGTGTTTAAACGGAAGCATCATGCTGTCTTTTAGAAATGGGATGTCTTACTGAATACTGTACTACTGTTACCAGTATACTCCGATCTTCCTCTTGTTTTTTTGCCTTTGTTACTTTAACTCCTAATAAGATTTCATCAAACTTTGTGAAAATTACTCATAAGAATTATATAAATTTTCGTCACATGAATCAATTATGAGTTCGTAACCATAGCGCAAAGGGATACCCTTATCATCACCCTTTACCACTGTTTGTATAGGCCAACACTTTGATTGTAGAAGATAGGGCCTATAAACTTAAAATTAACAAAATTACATTTGTAGTTTCCGGTTTAGCTGTATATCATGCTCGTTAAAGATGCATTCAATAATTCTTGCATACCTTTTTTATGATATCAACCAGTAGCTATGCATTAAAAATTACTCATTTTCAAAATTCCAGTTGATTGCGATTTCGCGTATAACAGTTATGCATGATTAGTATTGTTACATTGCTCCGTATACTGTTACTGTATTGTCAGAGATGAACATTTTCAGAAAACATGCTGCTGTATCAAGGAAAAAAAATCCCGTTTTCCCCATACAAAACATTTAGTAGCCTGGGCTCGGCCTGGGCTCGGCCTGGGCTCGGCCTGGGCTCGGCCTGGGCTCGGCCTGGGCTCTGCCCAGGCTGCAAAAATACGATCATGGTGTTGTGTCAGTCAATAATTAATTATTGTTGTGTCGAGTCACAGACTGACTTCCGGTCTAATGCACATTGCCATTTCACAATCCACGGCCATAGACTTGATCGGAGACTATTAGTTGTTTACGTTAATTTTCTGCCACGTTTTAATCTCGATATTTTGTTACCAAAGTGTGTTTTTCAGTCATCAACTGCTAGATTTTTTTTATGTGGTAGGAATAAGTAATAATTCACCATCAAAATTAAGGATAGTAGATTTCTTTTTACACCTGCAATGAAGACTGCAAGGAAACAAAACCGCTGCCTTTTTCGAGGTGGAATAATGAATGCAAACGGACCACCTTTTACAGGAGTATTCCGAGCAAACAATTTGACGCTCTCACAACGTTGTAATGAAGTCAGACTTTGGTGTAAGTAAGTTATTATTATAACGTTGTAACAACGAAACTTTGTCAACTCTTCGATACGTCTTCTGAACGTAAGGACCACGTTGTTAGTACGTTTACGACACGTTTCCAGTGACCTTATGACAATTTATATAGACGTTATACGACAATGTACCGGAGCGTGTTTGCTGGTTGTTATAACGGTATCATAAGTTGTAGCAAAGAATTGTCGACTCCCCTGTATGTCTTAAGAACGTAATGATGCAACAACCATGTTGTTGGCACGTATACACAACGTTGCCATGTTGTAAATAATCGTTTTCAAAAGAGTGTTTCCTTTTCAAGTATCCTGAACGTTGTCACAACGTCAGCTCATTCTTACCCGATCTTATGTTGTTGCTATATTGGTTAATATATGTACAATAGTTTCATAAAAACTATTAATTATTGATATGTCAACAGGATCAACGAATTACATTCAACAATACTGACTTATCAATAGGTCCCTAAACTACGTTGCCATTACCTGAATTCACTGCACCTGTATACTATACATCGTACAGCATGTACTATGTACAGACTGATTTCTTGACGTTGGCAGTCATTGGTGTATATTGTTTTTAAGTTTTTCCATTTAAACAATATTTTTGAAAATAAAATTACATGTTTACATTTAATTTATCACTAATCCTCTGATAGTTAAGACTAATACAAGATGAAACCGCTAGACGAGGTCCCAATGAAATAATTCATTGCGCGATTTGTATGTGAGTACAAAACCCATGGCTCTAAAAAGTGCTAGACACCCAGACATTTAACCAATTCATACATTAATTGTATACATTAACAAAATGCGTATTGAAAGTTAACAGCCATGAATTGTCGCATGACTGCCTGCAATGGTTTATTTTTAATACAATGTATGACTACATTAAACTTCGGGGTCTAGACACTATTGTGTACATTCAACCAGTAAACACGTTTATGTGGTGAGGACACGCTTTTATTCTTTTGAATTGAAAACATGATTAATTACCTCGTGTTTTGATCCTTTTGGAGATCTTTCCAGACCCTCCCTTCATTGCGTATAGAAAAGATCAAAACATAAGGGAAAAGTTGATCAGAGCAAAACTAAACCGGAGTCCAACCGACTCGACCCACAAACGGCTCACTCCACCCCATGATGATCCGCATTCGGACTTATTACACTTTACCTGAACCAAAGCGGAATACACTAATATGTCTCCTATGTCTCCTAGGTGGCACCTACACGCAACTGATGATTGCCAAGAAGACATGAAAACATGTTATTGCTATACAAAGAGGATCTGAAAAAATATCCTCGCGGTCTCTTCCCCCAAAAAATCCACCCTTTGACACATTTGTCAACAGTTCCTCTGGTCTTCTCTATGTTTGTCAATTACCCCGGTCAATCCGACGATATATACAATTACAAACATAATACCCAGACGTAACCATACCCATAAAACATGTTCAGCACAACTGTACAGTTTTATGTTAATCTCAAGTCAACAGTGTTGGAGCGTCACTGAATGGGACAGCGCCATCATTTATCTATCAGAGTTCTTCTTGTTTAGCTAAAAAGGGTCAAAACGTGAGGCCATTAAAAAATATTTTCATTTACATTTATACTTAACATAACCCCACTTTGAACTTTCACTTTGGTCCAAACAGGAAGTTCATATACAAATATCACATTTTCCTTACCACATGTCAAGAAGTCACAACCTTCGTGCCATCTTGTAGCTTATGGCACATTTTACACTTTAAGAAAAAAAGGTGACCACAGTTTGACCATTTCCAGTCCAAACAGGAAATTCAAAAAAATTCCTGAACTAGGTGGTATGAGGGTACAAATTAGGGTCCTACAGCACATGGCTCAGTGAGAATGAAGGTCAAACTCAGGGTTTAAAATCAGCTGTGGAGTCAGTATCAGAATGAAGGTTATAGGTTTAGGTCTTGATTCAAAGTTTAAAAGCACATTTAAAGTCAAAATAAAGGCATGTCGAAGGTGAAGGGTCATCTATCTCAAAGTCAGGCTCACTTTAAAGGTATGGGCGTTTAGTCAGAGCAAAATAACACAGATTTGTGTTTGTTCACCAAAACCTGTCTATATAGTGTGTACGTTGTAATTAAACTAAAATACATTTTCACAACGTGCCGGTAAAAACAAAGATACTATCGTTGTGATAAAATTGTTAAAAGGCCTCCAACATGATGTTCACAATTATACGTGTGTGGTTAAAGGTTGAGATAACTTCTGTCACAACTTGAACCCTACATTTTTTTTTCAAAACCAAAATAAAAAATGATGACAACGTGATCACCAAAACTTAGCCATTACGTTTTGAAAGGGCCTACCAAAATACAACAAGACAACGTACAGAAGACTTAAATATTACGTTTTAATTTTACTAAAATACACTTTAAGACAACGTGCCCGTCACAGTTTAAATATGACGTTTTCGGTAACATTGCATAAATTACCAACATGCAACCAACGTACAACATTGGTCGAAAATCATGTTAAGACCTGTCGTTTATGCAACGTAGTCAAAACGTTGTCATCCCATCGACCGAATTGCGACCTTTATCACAACGTTGCGCAATGTTGTAACAACGTATTGTGTTAGCTGAGTGGGTTACCGGTTGTACTCACAGGAAACAATAAGCCCTGCTGATTGGTACTGCTGCCACTTATGCAACACGATATATTGTTTCCCTTAGGTAACAATGCCCTGCATGTTGTCCTAAAAGTCAAATTTGTGTTCAACTTCTGTCAGAATCACAATAGATTGTGTGCCGTAGATATGATTATTAACACCCCAACCCCCTCGTAAAGTTGAAATGGTTTCAAACTCATCACACCCCATTGCTAGCGTAATGGGGTGTGATTATATCGCACAAGGCTTATACATTCAGGTTTATGCCACATCACAAAATCAGCCTATTTTTGGTCATTACTTTCCGCCAGCCGGTTAGTTGCGACAATCGTAAGCCTCCACCATCCCGACGGTCCCAGGGACCGGAGGGTTACGACTGATAACTGTTTAAGAGTTCGTTTGTGCAATTTGGATCATTTCTGCCAGCGACCAGTCACCAGATTTGACAAAATTTTTAGCACTTTCAAAAATTATGACACTCATTCTAAGATCACGGATTTGATCTTCAATGTGTAATGAATTAATTTAGAGCACTTATCATCGAGGCAATTATTTGACAGAAAAAAATCGGAGGTGGGCACAAATTCTATTTTGTGTTTGCAAGTATCCGGAAGCTGAGGTCAAGTTTAATTCTCGGGTTTTCTTCTTTATTTTGTTGAAGTGCTTTTTATCACTTTGTATTACATTCCCAACAGCATGTACAATTTCCATGGTCATAAACTACGTTTGTATTTTCTTCCTCCATGGTTAAACTAAAATAATTGACAGAACAAAATCTTGCCCACGTGATATGGTTGGGACCACAATGGGTGCGGGCCCGGAAGGTCGAGTACGCGCGAGACTTCACAGTCTCTAGTTTATTGCTCCATGGTCTATTGAATGAGCAAGGTATGCAAATCTTGGCCTTTACTGCGTTAGGAAAACAAAATCGCATAAGGGGAAGTATAGGCCTATATGAAAGCATGGAGGAAGAAAATTAATTTTCTTCCTCCATGATGAAAGCATACGGGTGAGCGTCCCCCCCCCCCCAACCGAATGCCACTTTACCAACCATCATCAAAATTCCGACAGAGGCTTTGAGCAGCGATGAGTGAGTAATAAACAACCATGAACAGCTTTTGACGCATTAATTATGGTGGGAAGGCATGTCACAAAAAATACCCAAGATAAAACCGAAATATTTACTGCTTTTTAGTTAATCATGTTCCTTTTAAAAGTAAAAGTTCGACCCCCCTTCCTTGGTGATAATCAGGGAGTTAATTAAAATATCGAACACCGTTACTTTATCTCTCTCAGTCAATAATTATTTTGTAATTGCACACCCCATGATTCACCATTGGTCCGCCCACATCACATTGAAGCATTATGCATTGTTATGTTGCGCCACGTACAGTAGTCAGGTGCCCTTTTGCCATTAATAAGAATAATCAACGTTAATACGTCGGGGAACATTGTAGTTACACAATCAACAGAGCTCTGAGTAAACAAGTTGCTTGACGAGGAGGGTCTCAAACTTTCCGGCTTTGTTTTGTTTATTAATTACTGCAGTCTGGGCCAGAGTTTGCTCAACTGCGGTGAATCTTGAGTTACCATTTTTTACTTTACCACAGATAAGGGATTATTTTGTCAAACTTATTGTAAACTCGCACGTTCACGTTTACGGTTTTAGACTAGTTTATGCGTACTGTGTAGTGTGGTGCGAACGAGTGTTTATTTTGTGGAAGATCAATTCAACTCTCAAGCATTGTCAAAGCCCAAGGGACGGAGTGATAATAATACAACAATGGCTTTGAGTAAAGATGTTGCCGACATTGAGGTATGTCTTACTCCTTTTTACTTCATACTCCTTTTCTTATAAGTTAGAAGCCTGTTGGGGGTAAGATAGGGTAGTCAGGTAGTGTATGTGTATGTATTTTGTGTGTAATATGTATCCATAAATCGGGGCTTGATTAGCTTGGTTTGTTTGTTTGTTTGTTTGTTTGTTTGGGCTTTTTTTATTTGGGGGGGGGATCTACAAGACCGTGGGGATTGTAAGTAATTATTTTACAAGACCAACAATCATAATGAGTTGAACGAGCACCAAGAGAAGATCTGCCTCATAGTCATAAGGCTTAAGTAGTGAGTTCAGCGGAAAACTTAAACATGGTGATCCTATCTGGAAGTGCGGAAACTGGTTGCAAACTTCACTTTATTTTCAATTGTTCCCTTTGTTCAAATTTCACACTGAGTTCTTTTTTGAAGAGATAAAGGTGTCTTCTTCAATGTAAACCCTTAAAAAAAGAAAAAAAGAAGCTTCATATTGCAAAATATACCGTTGAATTTGGCGCATTTGTCAGAGCTCGTAATGATGAACTACTGGTGGAGCCCGCCCTCTTCACTATGT
>CM021538.1:10048261-10064183 GCA_010994315.2 Pisaster ochraceus | reverse complement strand
CCCCCCCCTTTGCTACATGAGGGAACTTTCAGGTGTTCCAACACAATGCATCGTCTGTAGACAACACATCAGAGAATCGGACTCCTTCTTCACCAGCCATACTGGTGGTACCACCCATAAGACAAGGGGTCATATCTGAACCATCACTAATCTTATCTATTGAATATAATCAGGTAATAAACCACAAAGGACACTGACTGGGTAAATTTTATATAATTTGGGTTTGAACAAAGAAACATTGACTGGGGCGGGACTTGAACCAACGACCTCCGGATTAACGTACCAACTAAGCTATCCAGCTCTATGTTGGCGGTCTCCCTATAATAAGTCAATATTTTTGTTCGGGGGTGCCAGTCAAAAGCCTAGGGCTGCTGGAGCCGTCCCGCATTCATGCACCATACATGAGCAGACCCGCATCAGACGCCCGGTCCCGCTCGGGACCGTTCTTCTCAGTGGAAAGACCGGATCAACTTCGCTTGCAGCTTGGAGTATTGCTCCATGCTCGGAGCATGGAGGTAAAGCAACTTCACGGGATGGCGCCCGGAGGTAAGCTCTGGAATGTTAAATTTTTCAGGGGTGGAGCCCATGCCAACAGTGAATAGTTTCCGCATGGAGCGACCGAGCAGAGCTCGTTTACAGGAGCCGAAAACCACTGATGCTCCCAGACTACCTGATTCATTTTGAGAGCGTCGCAACAGTCAACAGTGAAACGTGAAATGGAGAAGGCAATGTTCCAGGCTTCACACCTGGGGCTCGGCACAGGAGGCCCTGGCCGATGGCACTGGATGCGTGCAATAGCCCTCCATCCCCCAAAATCGGGAATGATTCGGGGTTACGGCCAAGATTCCGTACACTTGGCCCAATGGTCGATGTGCACCAAAAGTCGGGAGGAAACGATTAGCAGCCTGGGGCAGTCCATTCGACGATTGGTAGCCAAGAGCTACCCAAAGCTGCTCGTCCAGTTGCGGCAGAACCAACAGAGGGCGCTGTTACCGAGGGATTTCAGCAACGCTAGTTAGTTGTACAGTCAGTATAGCTAGTTATCGCAATGCGCTCGATGACAGGCATTATGCAGCTTTTATTATTCATAACCTATGACATGCATTATTCATATCTCTTTCATGATGAAATCCCTCGGTAACAGCGCCCTCTGTTGGTTCTGCCGCAACTGAGCTGGAAAAAAATCCGTCCAGGCGCTGGACGACTTGGCAATAGATGCGTTCCATAATGCGCTGAGGCGACGAGCAACTCCAATGCCACATTTTGTTCAGAAAGCTACAACCCTGCCGAGGCATAACGCTCGCTACTGATATGCATGGGGTGCAGCACGAGAAGGGATTCAGAGATGTCATGGTCAGTAGCTAGTAGTACAGCCGCCACCACCTCAATCAGTGAAGAACAAGGAGAGAACCGGCTACGCCCCGACAACCGACCCGACACCTATGAAGTGTTTCGATTGCCATGAGTTCGGCGGCCATCACTCCGGCAAGATTGCCCAGGCATACCAGCCAAACAGAGAGTGCCGCCCAGCCGACGGCCACCAGGACACTGCAATCATCATGGAGGAGCCGCTGATGAGCGAGCATCACCGTGACGAGTAGCGTCTGGACTTGTTGAACACATGGGCTTAGCAGGCGCGGATCCAGGGGGAGGGGCGGGGGCAGGGGGAGTTTATATATACGTTTACGTATAAAATTAGTAGGGGAAATGGCCTTAGCTTTCGATCCAAACCGGACCTTCGTCAGAGGCATAAACAAGAACAAACACAAACATATCCATTTATAGCAAAAAGAGGAGCAAAGGACCCCCCCCCAAGCGGCAGGATGGATTTTCTTGTTTATCCTATGCCATTCTCCTTTTTTTCTGCCAAAATAAATCGGTCATGATTATGTCACCTGTAATTGTTTCGATTTGCAACACTAACATAAGAATTTTAAACCTGACGTGCCAATTTGTCCGCGATAAAATATATTTCGTGTCGTTCCGACATTCAAGACAAATAGTGTAAAGTCTACACTAAGCTTGAATTTGAGAAACGCCAGATTTTAACCACTATGTTTCAATGGATATGCATGAGTAAGATTAGAAGATTGACATGGCTTAAAAAGTGTGTCTATTTCTCTGTTGTAGGCACATGGAGGCTTGATTTTTCACTCCTCAAAACGCCAAAGGCTCACAGCTTCAGGGGGCTTCGCCTCACCGGTTTTCTTTTTATTTTGTTTTTTGAGGGTTTTTTAGCCCCCCTAATACACCGTTGTGCCCCCCCCCCCCCCAGTTTAACAAATCCTGGATCTGCATCTGCTTAGGAACAACTGTTTCGATAGACAGAGACACAGCGGGGACCACCACAAAGATGGCCTCTACCAAGCCCCATTCCCAGTTCAATTCAATTCAATTCAATTAATCATTTATTTCCGCACACATAATAACAAAGATCACAATGAGTTATTAACCAGATACTTAGTACAAATACAATTGACCACGATAATGGTACTGAAAATAACAAAATAAATTAAGTTTTCCTCATTGTATGTTTTTTTCTTCTTTTTTTTCTTTCTATCTTGCCATTGTTGTAAACGGGTCGCTTCTCCGACGGGACACCGGCGTTCGCTGCCTACTTCTGTGACAAGCAGGCCCCCTTCGGAGGCGGCAGTTAGCGCAGCCTATCGGCCGGTAGGGGGCGCCTGCACAGGTTCGGACTTAGAGCTGTCCGCAGTGGCTTCCACTGGACGTCCGCTTGGCGATTGGGTAACCCGATTTAGTTACCCTTGATTACTGAACAGTTTGGAGTTGCATTGTGTCAATAAAAGCTTAGAAAAACACAAGAAAAAGTCTCCTTGTCTTATTGAAAACTTTAAGACTACGCTATTTTACATTATGTTAACTAACATCACAATGTTATTTAGAGACAAGTTTATCACTTTATTGGGATTTTTCGAATAGTTGTTTACTTCTTGCCATTTCGTTAAATAATAAGCCATTTTGTTTACTACATGTACAGTACTTGGCAAATTCTGGGGTGGAGTGGGGTGGGAGATGATCCGTTAAGGAACCCTGAACCATTTTGTGAGATTAACCCCACCCCAGAAATTTGTTATGATAGGCCAAAGTGGATGTAAATTACAAACATTAATTTACAATAAATAGTAAAAACGGCAAGGAAACAACAACGATGATTACAAAACGTAAAAAAAAACCCACACACACCTGAAAACAGGAATGAATGAGGAATACATTCAAAACAATTACCAAGGAAACATAACAATGACTATAAAAACACAGTGGAATAGAGTGTGAAACCAGAGAAAGCATAAAAACATCGAAAATACATTAGGTGTAAAGCAAATTAATAAAATTAGGAATTGGGCTATTATGAAAACGAGTGGTTCTGACACGGAGCTGTAAATTGAAATTTTGTTTGAACTACGAAGGCATCTGCCGTGACTGGACAACCTGGAAGGAGGGATGGGATTGTTGGTAAGATCTGATTTAGACAAACCCTCCGCAAACCCACGGCACTTTGTGATCCACCCTGGATCCGGTAAGATAGAGAGTCAAAGTTCACACATTGTAAGGCATCATCATAACAAAGGTATGAATGACCCAAAATTGTTCTGCAAGCTCTTTTCTGAATTCATTCAATATCATCGCTTTTTGGGGGTCAATCCATGCAGAGTGCCAAACTACATCTGCATATTCTAGTGTAGATCTAACATGATATCCTTCACTGACAATTTTTAACTCAATACAGTCAAAACATTTCAATGTTGTTAACATAAAAAGACGTCTATTAGCTTTACGTAACATGTCATTAACTTGTGAATCACATTCAAGGTTGCTTTGAAGCATAATGCCAAGAACCTTATAGCCTCGTCAATGTAGGAAATGGATTTATTACCAATTTTAAGATCAGTTTGGGGGGGGGGGCTTTGCTGAAAATGACTTCAAGGGCCCGACACTTGCTGGGATTAAGCCTGAGTAAGTTTTCACCAGACCATTTTCTAAAGCTATTTAGGTCATTCTAAAGATAGCAAGGCTCCATTGATTATGTGCCATGTGTTCGGTGTTCCTTTGTAAGACCTCATTCATCATGTGTGGTTGGTGGCTTTGAAGAAACCCACATTTTGGGTAGATAAGTTGGTTACACTGCTCAAATCGTTTCTCACTTAAGTCAGTTAACCACCGCGGAAACATTGAAGAGGAAGATTAGCAATGACAGTCAAACATAAAACAAAACGGACATAAAACGGGAGCCCAAACATAATGATGTTGCAGCTAAAACAGCGCACACCAAATGTGTTTGCAAATTTGGGCCACGTATTTGCAAATTTGGGCCATGCCACTTTCATAAACCAGAGCTTAATACTAGACAATAATAATGCTTTGCTGGTAGGTCTTTGGGAACCTAATTTAAAGAGCTGCATCAGTCGTGGTTGATCCGAAACGTCAGCTGTACAGCATGGGTTCCATCAAGGTCTAAATGATGTTGCAAACGTATTTGCGAGCCATTTCTGAATTGATAACATTTCCCTTACACCCGTGCTCTCTTATCAGTAACAACCCTTTTACACAAAATTCACAAGTGAGCAAAAAACCATCCAAGACAAAAACAAATCACTTCTATTTATTAATTAATTTCAACAATTGACATTTACAACATACAGGTTTACTTCTATTTACACAAATACTACTATATGCACAATAGTTTTCATTTTATATATTTGATTCTATTATTGCTTCATGGTACAATGGGTCATAGATAACTTTATCTGAAATCAAATAATATGCTTATTCCAAATCAAAGCATGTGTTTGAACTCTCTAGAGTAGGCAATGAAGAATATGATTATGGCTTATACACTTCTCTACAATGACAAAATTTCTGTCATTTACAGAACAGAAAAGATTTCTTAATTACTCCCATGACGATTGTTTTCTTGCTGGCAGTAAATGGACTTGATGCTCGCTCCACTAAAAATCAGTACAACAAAATGGACTTCCTTTTCTACATTGCTTTAAAAAATATGTGTTTAAAAAACAGGAAAAGAAAGAAAAACCCATCACAACTAGATGATGAAGAGAACTGGAGTCTCCCGGGGGGGGGGGGGAATAAGAAAAAAGGAAAAGAATAAAGAACAAAAGAAGAAGACCCCCCGAAAAAACAAAAACAAAACAAAACAAGATGTCATGTGTCTGTTTGATAAACAGAACACTGGGCTTTTCCAACTTTTATCTAAAATTCAGCCCAAAACTCAGACTAAAAACATTATGTTGATACTCAATGTTCACCCGTAAGACGTCTCTGTCTATGGACATACCAACATTCAACTCAAACGTGTATTTTCGTACAATAATGAACTCGAAAAAGGCAACTTTAAGTGATGTCACGCGACACCCAATGACGTCATGATGACATCACTCATCATTAGGAAGAGAAAAAAGTCTACCTAACCTTTAAAGTTGCATAGCCCAATTTTTGTCGCTGTGACAGACCAACAAATTCAGCTCTTTTTTCTCTCTGAACTAATTCTGACAGAATAATGATAATGTAAAAAAAATAAGAATAAACAAATAAAATAACTTAACGCATTTTAATAACTGTATTCCAGGCACAATGCGTGAAATACTTGTAAAACACATTGTTTGTACATGGGCGTGGCTTCTAGTTTATATCTTTCAAGTGTTTTTTCACCAACTATTACTATTATTTCTTTGAGTCATACAAAATTTTATAAAGGCGGAAAATAGCTATCCAATATTCAAATCAACCTTTGAACCATCAGTTTGGCAACAAATATCAGGCGATGCTTCTTTAAGTAACTATTCGTTTAAACAAATAGAAATCATATAATTATTTCCTATGACTGCAAGGCAGGAATAGATGACGAGACACCAATGGTTTAAGTTTGACATGTTTGACTGATAGAGGGCATTTACGTATCAATCACCATGACAAAGAATACCATGTGTCATGTTGTCATTTTCCAGAATCATAAAATGTAGATGGAATTGGATCACCATGAAGCTGTTCACCCCATATGAATCTACCAAAAGGGGCAGCCCCCCCCCCCTTTCCGGGGTGAAGGGGGGGGGGGTGCACACCCATTGGATTTCTTCATGAATTACTCAAGCTGAATATCATGAAATAAGTTATAAGGGTGCAAGGTGAGTGTACACAATTAACCTTTTATTTTTAGAGTTACTTTTTCAAGAAGACAAATTTAAAACACAACACAAGCTGATTAAAAACAAAAACAACAACAAACACTAAACACACTGCATGAGCTTTTCCCACTTCTATTTCATGTATTTAGTAAGAATTGGAGCAAGCCGTACAAGTACTTTATGTTTAAAAGACCCATTCAGCACCAATCATTAAGGGATACACTGTGCGTTATTTCTACAGAGAGATTCTGGATTAAGTGTTCAAACAGGTGGAACTAAACATGCTCTGACCATCATCAATAATGTGTTCAACCCTTAAGAGACTACAGTTTTCTTCTTCTTTTATTAATTTGCATGGATGATAATGAACAGATGGGAATATTCATTTATCTCTAAATCTTGGTCTGCATTTTGAGCAGTCTCCTGATAAAACCATAGACCCCCCCCAAAAAAAGTGGAAAAAGAACACTGTGTTCGGTGTCCTATTAAGGGATCAATATTGAATCAAATTACATAGAACAGAAAACAAGTCAAAAGCTAAATATCAAGTCATGTACGATGATTGCTAAGAAAACAAATCCCACTTGTTTGCTTTTACTAGTGTACATAAATCCGACCATATGGCAGTGTTGTAGTCGAAATCTGTAAGTTTGAGACTGAGACAAAGACCATGACCTTGACATCTAAGGCCGAGGCGCTGATTAGCCCTACCAAGGCCAGTCTTTTGCAGGCCGAGACCGAGACCCGAAATCGGAAAAGAAGGTCCTGATAAAAATAATAATATAACATATAATACATAAATCAGCCGATGAGCTGAAAAGTTGCATGGCTGTCAATTTTTGGCTGATAAAGAAGAAGAAGAAGAAAAAAAATTACCCAGTTAGTTTCCCTTGAGGTTTATTACTTGAAAAACCAAACAATAAAATAAACCAAGCCCCCCCAAATGAAAATAAACCTTGAACGAACCAACAAATGAATTTTGTGGGTAGAAAATATTAAGCAAACTTGTCTGATTTGCTAAAGGAGTGCGTACACCTCAAGCAATCACAAATGCTCAACAAGGTTTCCCAAGATGTACCGTCGTCTATGGAGACCATGGGGCCTACAAATTCTATCACATGTTGAATGTTTGTTTTAACTGTTGAAAGCTTAAAAGCTGATTTCTCAAATGCCTGTGATTCTAAGAATACCGCAAGTAAATTCCCAATTCCATTGCACATAAAACAAAACCAAAAACTGTCTAAATACATATAATACAATTAAACAATAATCTGTCAGTAAACGTTGGTAAAAGTAAAAACTTACAATAGATCAATAAATTAATCAGTATTTAAATTTTTGTTTTAAGTTTAAGCAGGCTTAGCCTCTTTGTGGTAAATAAACATACAAACCATATTTACATCTGTTGCTTTTTTGTTGAGATTACGTACTCACAAACTTGTCAGAATGCATCCCTCTTTATTCATTTCCGTTGAGTTGTTTAATTCACCAGGTAGGAAAAGCATACACTTATAGTCTTACATACTTTGGAAAGGAAAAAAAGAGAGAGGCCTTTTGAGATATTGCTGAATCGTGGTGGCAAGTGAAGAGGAACTAAAATGTTTTGATAAGGGGATAGGTGAGGAGTGGCTCTAAGATTGGGCATGAAAATGACCCATCCCAAACACTAGATTACATCAAGTCCACATGACTTCCTCTTCTTTTTTGTTCTGAAGGAAGTTGGCAATTTTCTCAAAATAAAGGTCGCAACACCTTCAGTCGTTCAACTTGCTCCAATTTATTGTAATGAATTTGTGCGGTTGTGTTTACCCCATGAAATGAATGCATACCAGCCATAAGTCTACAGAGAGGTGGGTTGAGCATAATTAGTTGGCAAAGAGGGGGTACTTGACGGTACACACGTAGGTCACGTCTAGACTAGTCTCTCGCTAACATGAGTTCTGTGGTAAGGGTGCCCCTACCCCCAGTGAACTCAAACTCTTTTCACTGCCATTCCAAGAGGACTTTAAAGATGAAAATGAGGCTTTGGTGGACATGTCACTGCTCCCCAGCCATGCTGGTCTGAAATTTGCAGCCATAAAAAAACCTCCTTGACGCCTGTATTGGCCAGCAACAAAATATTGCCACAGACTTTTGGTCGAAACATAAAACTGTAACCTGAGGCCCTTTTCAAAACCATGGCTTAGATCTACTTCAGAGCAATCCACCTGTTCATTATAGTCCCGCACCAAAGTGTATTTTTGAATAACCTACTGGTAAAGCCCAAGTCAAATACTGAGCCAAAAGCTTCAAAACGGGCCTTCATAAGGTTCTGCGCTGTTCTCCCTGCCCCCACCCTAAAACCGTAAAGTCTGAATCACCTAATGAATTATCTTGCGTAGTTCCAACAAAATAATCAATACAACTTGGTGCCGTTAGTCTTATTAAGATTCTGAAGGACCAGAGAAAAAGTGAGTGTTCACCTGATGAAAAAACCCCACCCCTAAACAAACAAACAAACAAACAAACAGATGATGACAAAATATAGGTTTTACCTAAGCTGTTACGACTATCAATGCTTCCTAAGCAGTAAGATGACAAAACCCAATAGAAATGCAACTTTTTACTTGCAAAATAATAGAGGAAATGGCCAAACACAGCAAACTTTGTCAACAAATATACCTAACTGGAAAGTAACAAACAAATATGCAAGAACAATTGGAAAAATACTGACTTCATCTTTCTTGAAGGAGTTACAAATAAGGGGAGTGGAACAGTGTTAATTCGGACCAAGTAGACTTTGTAGCTGTTGTGAAAATGACTGACTTTAACTCTCTTGAGGAGGTTACAAACAGGAAGGGGGGACAGGGTTAATAAGGACTGCGAAGAGATTCAACATGTAGCCGTTGTGCAACCCGTGAAATTAAGTAAACTACTGACTCCCGAATCTGCAGCAACCACTGCAACCTGTCTTTCTATCCTGTCATATTAAGTCTGATACTGACATTCATACAAAAATAAACCAATATACAAGACGAGTAACTGTCTCCTCTTTTGAAACCTTCAACTAATTTAAGCAGGACGGGCTGTGCCTGTCTCAGGAGTCCAAGAATACAAAGTCCTCAGTCTCCCGTACAGGCGCGATGAGTTGGCCGTTGTGGTCGACATGACGCACCCTCAGGTACCGCTCTGGTTTGTCAGTGTCTTTGACCTGCTGGCTGTTCCAGTCTTGACACTTGCCGTCGCGTAGAATGAACATGGGGTAGTCCCCTGAAGTGCCACTTAAGCTGGGAGACTGGACAATCTAGAAAAATAATCAAAACAAGTTAACCATGATACAGTGACACCTAAATATTGTAAATCTTTCTCTTCATTACATTTTTTTGTAAGCTGCCCCATAAAAGATGTAGGTTATTTTAAGCACTTGTTTGGCGGACATGCAAACATAAGATTTGAAAACTAAAAAAGTTAACATGTACTAAATTGTTGCGGTACCTGCTGCTAAGAATTAGGACCTGCCTCTAGCCATCGGCTAGCTTGGTGGTCTAGTGGTAAGACATCTGCTCTAGCAATGCAAAGGTCTTGGGTTCAATTCCCACTCGGAAAAGTACTGAGTTTACAGTGCTTAATACACATCAGTATAAGGGTAGAACCAAATTATAATATGACTTGAAATTATGCGTGACAGACATGCAATCTACACAGCTTTAAAACAGAACTAGGAAATATCATGTTGAGTTGCACTGGCTCTAAACAGACTACTGGCTCTGCAAGGCAAGTGGTGTGACAACTCGACAGTACAAGAACATGGTTCTGCACGGGGTAACAGGAAAAGAATGTTTAATCCTGAAGCAATCTGGTTAAAGAGAGCAGTGTATAGCTCTCCTTGAATTGTTTTAATTGAAGAACTGTTGAGCTTAAACAGAGCTGAAGCCCTGGGTTTGAAAAGGGCCATTGCTTACATTTAATCAGTAGATAGTTCCCCAAATAGACAGTCCATTAGTCCAAACACAGGTTTCTATGAAGACACGCTCCATCGAATTGGACAGCAAAATGTTTTTATTCTGTGGACTATGTGAAGTCTACTGTAAACTATAAAGCCCCCAAACCAAGCCCGCAGGCTGTTCTCACCTCTGGAATGATTTCACAGAAACTGTGGAAGTCTTCCTCTGTGCGTAAGTAGAAACCGACAGTACAACTTGGATCCATCTTAGCGATGGCCATCTTTCTTGGTGACATACAATGAAACGACTGCAGCAAAACAAAAGTTATGAATTGATTTCACATTAACTTTCACTCAGACGTGACAAGTTATGAATTGGTTGAGTGCAACTTAGTGATAGGAGTTAAATTTGTTTAATGTCTCCGGAATTATTTCACCTGAAGCGCAACTGTTGATTAAAAATTAAAGTGAAAGTATGTTGACAAGTTTAAATCTGCAAAGATTGCATGAAGGTGACTTTTTGAAATGTGCGTGGTGACTGTTCGAATGCTGTGGCCAGAGATGCAGTTGGTACCAGCTAAACATGGGTGGATTAAATGTTCACGATGTGACAATTTGTTGCTGTTTTCTCAATTGTAGACACTTTATTCAACTGAAACTTTCACAAGTGACTTTTATCAAATCTTTCTTGATAGTTTTGCCTTTAAATCAGCATTATGTTGACAAAAACTACGCGATGACCCACCTTTAAAAATCCTGTGTTTCAAAATGTTCATTGCCCAATTTCGTAAGTGAGTCACCTCACGGTGTACATGGATGTGACAGCTAAACAGAGAACATAGACATGACTACATGTACTCACACTTAAAGAGAATTCCCTGGTTCTCATATCTACAAAAGGCTGGCAGTAGTGTGGATCAAGATGAATCAACTTCTCTTCTATAAATAAATACAACACACAATTAATCTACACATCAATCTATGTCAACAGACGCATAGTTCACGGACAAGAATTGCAAGTGGATGGTGTCAAACATGAATTGCATTGTCATGTGACAGCTGTTGTTTGGTTATGCTGCAAAAACTTGTAATCAAGTAAAGCCCATATGGGCATGTACAGTATGTTGGATTTTGTTGGACTTGGGACAGTATTATGGGTTACCTGATAATGGCACAGGTAAGGCATTACACATTAATACTTCATGCTTCAGCCTGGAAATGGAAAGCCATGGTTACTGACCAAGCTACATTAGCTACCTGTTAAACAACGCATTAACTACAAGTTACTAGTTGTTATCTATTGATAGCTGTCTGGTGACATTGTTTTATACAATAACTGAAATGTTGATGATCATGCTCTCATATCCCATACTGATAACACCAGGCTACATGTCCCCCAAACTAGCAGCTCTTTTTGCAGGGCCGTGTTTGGGGAACACTCTTCCCACCACTGTAAGGGAAGCACCATCTCTTCAAGAGATTGCCTTCGTACATGTACATGTATGTATTTGTCTTGTAAAGCGGTTAGATCTGTGAATATGCGTTATATACAATTTGGGGTTGAACGAAGAAAAATTTACAAGAGCGGGATTCAAACCAACGACCTTCACTCTACCAACTAAGCTATCAAGCCCCATGTTGGCAGTCTCCCTACTTTATCGATATCTTTGTTTGTTAAATATATTATGTATGTATCTGAAAACAACAACCAGAATGTTTTTCTGATACAAGTGGTTAATGGAATGCTAGTAACCATGGAACTGTCCTTGGACACGAGTGTTTTTATGGGGGTCCTTATAAGGTTCAATATACAAGTACCTTGAAATCCAACATAGTACAGTGAATGCCTCGGCCGTCCACCCATTATTCCAATACAGCAGTCCAAAGTGAAGAGTTTTTGAATAGAATTCACATAGATAGGGTTCACTTCATCACCACCGAGCCTCACAGGCACCAAGATTACCAGAGCACACCAGGGCGAGCTCTCAGTCTGTGTCCTCAATGTCACCTCTTTGGGCGGTGTACTTGTAACTTGCACGGAGGGTTTTATATCATCGTGTGGATTGTGACTGACACCTTGGTGGTCATTCAACCTAGTGTCATCTCCCCCCTGAGATGATTGTTCATGGCCATTCCCATTCCGGAGCAGATGGCGACTTGGTTTTGGGGAGACTAAGGGAGGGCAAGTTGCATCCCTTGGTTTTCTCTTGGGTTGGTTTGTGTTTGAGACTGTACAACAACTGGGATAATCGGGTGGCGGGTCTAGCACTTTGGTATGGGTTCCGTTGGTATCACTGTTTCTTGTGGTCTGAGCGTGGGCAGGACGTTGGCCGTTGCTGTGATGTGACTCAACTACTTCCTCAGTGGTTCCATTGACGATACTGGTATTCATCGGAGAGTGAAGCATCGGACTATGGACAACAGCCGAGTGAGTAGACATGTTCACTGAGGGCTCCACAGTCTGAGGAATAGGGGTACGGAAGGAAGTGGTTGGGGAGGGCGTGCGGTTTGGAATGTGGGGGGACAAGGTAGAGGGAGATATGGGAGAGGATGACGTTGATTCTTGGTCACTGTACACAGGCTGCAAAGAACGTGGACGTTTCCTCTTGCACAGGTCAAGAACATCTTGCTTGTATACTGACAAGAAAAAAACAACACCACAAGATCTATATTAAAGTGACCTTCGTAGGTGAGACTATTAGAAATTGACTAGGAGGTCTTGTCAAAATTAATCCAGGACAGGTAGTCTGATAATTTTCCAATGTCAACTTTTTGTTGGATTTCCATTGGACTGTATTTCTATGAGTATGAGAGACATGGTTTTAATCGCTGAAAGGCACACAGCTCTCCGATGCTCTAAAGACATGCACCCCGCCGAGCGCTCTGCGGTCGACTGGCTGATTAAATGTAGTACAAACAAACTTGCAGTTTTGGAGTAATCTGAAAGGTTTGGAGGTCATAAATTTAACTAAGATATGTAGTGTGACTTTTAGTGACACATGTAGAGACCCCCTGCTTGTTTTCCCGTAGATAGCGATATAAGTCTCTGCAAGTTGTAAAAAAATGTCACCCCAGGCACTGTGAACTTCTCCCATGTTTTCTTTGACTCCCAATTCCAAACAAGGTGAATTAAACTCTGGTAAAAACCTTGTCCTGGACAGTTCTCATCCGCTGGTTGTCCTGGACTAATTTTGACAAGGTCCCTAACATTGAAATTACTATTTCTGTGAGTAACCAAGGTGTAGATGTTAGTTAGATGGAAGTTCCCATACTGAAATGCCCTACAGACAAAACGGTTTACCCTACAAACACAAATGTCCACACCAATGCAATGATTGGCCACAGTGTTAGAAGGCCAGCATGTACATGTGCAACATCATGTGTATTAAAATTAATAAAATCATGCTGCATGATGGTAATTGAAAGGCTGCCAACACACACTGGTAGGCATCAATCCAGTAAACCATTGACTAGAGTAAGATTTGAACCCATGACCTCCAGGTTTAGTGCCAGTGTTTTACCAACTGAGCTATCCAGCCTTACAAAGTACATTTGTAATACAGTCAACCCTCGTTAAATAGAGCACTGTTATAAAGAGTTTCTACTTAAATAAACAGTACATTCTGAAGTCCTGAATCTCATTTCTGCTTTGTGTTTCTTTGTTTTGCTGTCCTCTTATAACAACGTTCCTGTTATAAAGAGGTACTTTGGCCAGTCCCGGCAATCTTGATATAACGAGAGTCGACTGTAATCTGTGAATCCTTCTACACTCACTTGTACAGTCTTGTGCAACATACACAGAAACTTGCTCTAGCAGTGGGTTCAGGTCTGTTGCCTTGTCCATAGCTTCTCTGTAATGTAGAAGAAGAAGAGCACAAAACCAAAACACAGTTAATGGGTGGAACGTTTGTATCCCTTCAGTATACACCTGTACAAGTCATTACTCATATCCTTGACTTACAAGTATGCTGGTCATGTAGGAAAACAGAACCCAAATTAAGTTAACTGAAAACACTCCCACTCTTGCTACAAATTTTCAGGTAATTTGAAAGCCTTCAATTGCACAATGCTGTATCTGCAGGCATGGTAGTTCACCCTTGTGAAAATGGGGTAGTTTTTTAGAACAGGGGCTGACCTTTATAGGGTACATGTTTGGGATTTTATAGACCTTTTCAGGTTTATTAAAAAAAAAAATCTTGACTGGGGGCAAAACAATCAGAATTCGGATTTAAATCAGATGAAAAATAACGACTGTAAGTGTTTATACTGCCACTGTTTTGCATAAAACATATTGTGTATATGTGCGTAATTGACAGATCAAGTCAACTTGCAGATCCAGTTCGGCAATTATCAGAAGAAGAAGAAAAAGGTTGGCACATGCTACATGTTAATTGGTACCAGTATCAATTCATCAAGCTTGTTTCATCTAAAATATTCATCAGAGACCGTAACTGCCGACTTCATACAAGGCCCAAAAGGAAAGTGTACCATCAGGTTACTAGACTGTGCAAGTCTCTTGCATATTCGAACATTGGGACGCGTTAAAGCATGTAAAGCAAGTTAGTTTGTTTCCTTCACGCGTTAAAGCAAAGTGAGTGGGACCAAAGTGGTCCCAAAATTGTTTGAATACATGCGAGACTTGCACGGTCTATTATGTTTACATGTTTCTGAGTTTTATTGTGTTTGCCGATTCTAATGTAAGACTTGGATTAAGAAACATCTTCTCGATCAAATGTTCATGTTTGAAATGTTTACGGACGTCCTCAAAACTTTGTGTAGATGATTACAATTATGTAGGTTTTTTTCCAAACATCAATCATTTCAAACACAAAATGAAAAATTTAAAAAACCCTGTTAGGACTCACTTGAAAATATGTGCCACAGACGCTGGGCCGTACCAATCGCCTGCTTTCTTGCCAGAGCTCTTGCCAATCTCAACCAGTCTATGTAAAGAGAAGGGACTCATGTCATCAGGTTGGTCACCAAACCACCTGACAATCTCATGATGGAAACGCTGCTCCTGGTTGGTCTGCTCATTGTAGTAGTTCCACTCTGAGGAGACAAAGGAGAGAAGACTTTAATAGATGTTAAATTTGGAATAAAGAATTGTATAGAATTGTATGGTTTTACCCATACACCGACAGTGTGTAAACGGAATACTTGCAGCAATGTAAGATACCACCTTTTTACCAAGGAAACAGGACAACAGCAGGCTTGGGATTAACACATAGGCAAGGGCCTTCAGTACTCTACTCTTGGCCTCGATGCCCCTTCAAAAGTCCCCCAAAGATTTCAAGACTTTTCCAAGTGAAGTGCCCTTTGCAAAATAAAAAAGACCTTGCCCTCTCAAAGATGAAATCGAGGCCCGCATCAATTTTTTTAATGAACTAAACAATCCTCCTTGGGATTATGATGCCATTATTATTACCCATTTATTTAGTTATTTATTTATATCATATAAATATATTTATATGTATCTCTTTTCATTTTGTTGTTCTTTTGCTGTATTTATTTATTTAATTCTTAATTAATTTATCTTTTCTATTTTCAATTCTTAACAATGAATTGCGTTTTTATCTGTAAATTTAAAGATTCAGTTATTTTGTTTTCCCTCTCCTGCAATTGGCGGTTCATCCTTTGTTGGTTTGGACAATAAATACAAAATATAAATCTTTTTTCCTTTACCTGCGCTGGAGAATTTTCAGTCAAAAAGAAACTTTTTGAAAATGAGCTGTAAGTCCCCACTTAAAATGCCATTACACGTATTCAATACAGGGCATGGTTGGGGTTTACAGGGCCCAATTTCATAGAGCTGCTAAGCACAAAAATTTGCTTA
>CM021538.1:9953803-9964593 GCA_010994315.2 Pisaster ochraceus | reverse complement strand
AAATTCTCAATTTTACAAAGATATCGGAAACTCAGGAAGAAGTGAAGCGCGTTCCTCACTCTTAAAAATTAATATATATGACTTCCTCTGCTTCTTCCCTTTCTAAACAAGGAAGTCGCACTGTAAACCTTTTGTGCTACCATGGTTTTCAATATTGAGACCTGCCATTATGAATGATTACTGTTTAGTAACGGAAGGGGTTTTAGGGTAAAGGCACTTTCGTTTAGACCTTTTTTCATTTTTTCCCCATCCCCTATGCCAGTCATTGTAACCAAATCTTGACTGTTGGAGGAAACACGCACCATGATTATCCATCAACAGATATGAATCATTATGTCAGACTCTTCGTACGTGACATAATGACCCATTGGACATAACCAGCTCGACAAAAATGATCTGTCGGGCGGAATGTGGTGGACACTTTTCTGTGACGTAAATGGGTTAGCCATGATGGTCAGTCGGACTAGATTAGCAATTTTGTGATAACGGTGGACACTCTAGCAGTCATAAAATTGTATCCACGATATCTCAAAATTACTAATGATTCAACCCTTTATTAGTCAACCCATCAAACGCACTTATATATACATATAAGTTTGTAATAAATTCAGAATCTGAGTTAAACAATCTTAAAGTTTAACTTCAACTTTAACTCAGATTCTAAATTTATTATATGTTATAGCTCTACAGAGATGTATCGAGCACTGTGAATTGTGATAGAAGACGATTTAATTGGATATATATAAGTTTGTATTTATTTAAATTGTTGTTTACTCACCCAGGCTTTTAAAAACACACATACAATATACAGAAGACTAAGACAACCAATCAGACCAATATGGAGGAATATGTAGAAAAACAAAAACAAACAGCAGCTAAGGGATTGCCCAAAAGTGAACTAAATCACTATGTGAAAGAGCAATTCCCGTTAAAAAGAAGGACAATAGAACAAAACAGAATGGTTTGTGGGACACAGTGGTAGAATAGAAAGATTTGATTGTCGGATTAAAGTGTCGACCACGGTGGTTTGTGGGACATAGTACGTATGGCATAATGGATTAGCATAAATGATTTTATTGATTGACTTACAAAAATGGAGAATCAAAAACATTGGCACAAACATTTTAGGGAAGTTGACAAAGGTTTATTTCAGATTGTATACTGTTTATTAACCAATACATGTTGATAACCAACGTTCGACAACTTCACACTTTGTTTTCTGCAAGCGTATACTTTATATCAATATGAATATAGCCAATGAGTTGATACCAGTTTTAAAAGTAAATTCAACTCAAATTCAGATTGATTCTTTATTTCTTTTCTAGATACATGTACACATGTAAAAATGAACAAAATAAACAACGCCTAACACCAATTTTATTCTGCTCCAGCGAGGATGGGAACTCGAACACTTGGCCGACGATCGTCAGAAAATTGAATTACACTTTAATTGCTTTCTTTTGGTCACAAAGCAAACAGCAGACTGTCAAATAAATAAAAAAAAAATCCTTTGTGACAAGATCAGTCTTCCAGATATGTGTACTTATTCACAACCTGACTTCGTCTTATCAGTGAAGGACACATTGCTTGTTCTCTGATTATTTTATATTTTTTTCTTGGAAATGAAAATAAGTCAGCGGAACACATTTTCCGGATGTTTAGCTTTTGTAGTAAAACTATAAAACAATAGCCTCCGGGCTTTTTACAGAAAAAGAAAACGCGTGCTGTGTTTAAGTTATCAATAACCGTGCCTTGATTTTAAAGGGATTGCTACAATTTTTACTTACTTTTATTTTAAAAGTATCTTTTCCTTTTTTGATGATACGCCCGTTCCGACTCTCAGGCTGTTGTTTGTTAATTGAAAATCACTGTTATGTTTTGTCTCTATATTAAAGGGGGCATTTATTTAGTATTTGTTTATTGTTTAGTTTTTAAAGGTAGGGTCATTAGATTGGAAAAAGCTCAAAAAATTAATGACCATAAAAGCTCACATGTTGAAAAGCACTGCAGCTGTTTGGAAACTTTTTCACCCAAGAACAACTGAATAAAGATTCGTGAGATTTATGTGGTTTGGTGTCCGTTCCTGAATGCTGCGGCCAGAGATGCGGTTGGTACCCGCTGCCACCTCGCTATTAGGCTACGTGGATGGATGTTCGAACATTACTAGGAAAGTTTGTTGCTGTTTTCTCAGCAAGTAGACACTGTATTCAGCTGAAACTTTCATATTTGACTTTTGTCGAATCTTTCTTTATGATTTTGTCTATAAATCACCAATAGGGACTACGCTGACAAAAACCAATTTATGACCCTAACTTTAAAATGAGCGCGCGTGTTCAAGTAGGCCTAATGTAGATTTCAACATTCCAGCTGTTAGACTATTGCTTCGGCCTAAAGGTTGAACAGATAAGTCATATGATGTACGAAAAAAAAGGCAACATGCAAATAAATGTTTCACTCTTGCTTTCATGAAAGTCAATTTAGAATTTGTTGGTTGAATTCTGAACTCGAAGTCATCTTCTTCCACAGATGAGGGACTTTTCTTGTTATAATCGTTTTCACTTATTCGTCCTTTTTCTGATAAAAGCATGCTTTGGAGTTTGGATGCTCGAATGAATGTAAAAGCAAAACTTTGAGTCAAATCGCTGAGGCATAACGAGACGTGGAAAAATTGTGGTCTTAATGAATCATAATGCGGTGAACCAATTTTAGGGATAATCTGATCAGCTGATGACTAATTTCGTTTTAAAGCATAAGCGAAATAACATAAAAAAGAAACTAGTTTTTCGAAATATCAAAATAGCTTATGGTATTGTTCAACTCTCAATTTTTCAGCAACATTGTGATTCGTTGAATTTATAAAATTTAATGCTGTATTTTCTCTGTTTTTGTTTTCAATGGTATCAATGGGTCCCCGTGGTCCAGTGGTCAGACTGCAGGACTTGCAATCACAAAGTAAATTCAGGTTCGAATCCGACCAAGCTAACCGCTGATTTGACAATGAATAGAATAAGTATTGTCGTCTTGTTACTGAAGCACAATTTATTGACTTGTGCAATTCATAACCATAGTCGTTAAACCAATAAATTTGTGTATGAGAGAGGACTGGTTGTTGCCAACGTGGCGTTCATATCCCCTTGTGGAAGTTTGCCGGGTTCCCTTGACGGGAAGATCGCACAAACAAACTGTTTAGAGATTTTTGTACATTTATTGAAATAGGTTTTAATCATAGTATACCCTTGGTTTTAGGAACCGTTCGATTGTTTTAATCCTATATAAATGTAGATATATATACAATAAAACTAACCTGTGAAAATTTCATTTCAAATGGTGGTAGCGTTTTTGAAATATTGCCGATATTGAGCGGTAAAGTCCACGCAGGAAAAAATGTTTTTTATTGGACTTACCCAATGAGACGCGTTCCATGCAGAAATGTGTTTGCATCCCTCTCTTTGAAACAACATTTCTTTCGAAGGGAATTGTTTCTCAAAATGCTTTACATTATCAACATCTGCAGGTCTTCTTACCGAGTAAGTTTTTATGGTCATGATTTCTTGGAGTAATTACCAAAGGTAGACCCCCCCTGTTTTGCCATGGAAGGGCCGTCCCCCCTTAACACAAAGAATGTAAAGAGCCCATCGACGAAAAAGAGGTAGATCTACAACTACCAGTGCGCCCCAACAGCTGTTAATTTGCTTGCACTTTTGGATATTTTATTGTAGAAATTTACTTCAAGAACTATAATTATGCACTTGCAAATGTCAAAATAATATTATATATAATGACTGAAACTGTCTTGGATGAAAACCAAAGGAATCACGTGTGTGAAGAAAGGAGGAAAAAATAGATGAAACTTTAAAAATATATGCGACCAAGAAACAGTAGTTTGTTAGAATTACAAAAACTGCCTGAATTTGACTCTCAGGTTGCGTATAGGCCGTGCTACTTTGGAATTTGTAAAACAAAATAGACACCTTAATTTCACAATTCAATATAACACAATATGTGCACGTTTTAAGCACATGTGGACATTTCAAAAGCATGGAATTGTTCGTGGTATTTCAAGACTAAGAACGAAACACAACGCGGTAAAAAGTATCAGTCGGATTTGATCCGGAATCAATCAGCTGACGGTCTGGGTTTTTTCTTTTACCCCAAAGTGAAAATGCGTCAATCAAGAACCAATTTTGTTCCTTTTTGGAAAACCTATAACGGAATTTATCATTATAACTCTGTCGTGAAGGTTTCTCTTTAACCTTTGCTTTCCTTTTCAACTGCAAGTTTAAGGTTGTCCTTGAGGACCAATCTTCTCCAATGTGTTCAATCAATTCTGGTGTTGAACAGGGCTTGGTACTTAGCTATAAACTTTCTTTCTTTTTACCATTAACGATTTGACCAAAGAAGTTTTGTCCGTTTGTATTCATTTATGAATGTTTTTTTTTTATCATTGTTTTATAGTTTATTATTAAATAACAACAGAATCATGAGCCAATCCTCAATTTGTAAACTGTTTTGCAAATAAATTATTTAACTGTCATGGCTTTCGGGTTTTTTCAAAAGTGGTCCAATAATCTGATTGTTGACTTTAAACAGAATAAACTAGTCCTCGAAAAGTTTCGCTGCCAAGCTTCTGACTCTTTTCCAAGACGGAGTCTGAAAAACGAGAAACCAAAGACGAAGACGATTGTTCACGTGATGTGTCAAGCATCAAAAGCTATCCTCAATTTAAATCCATGGTAAACAATGAATGTGACTTGGTTTACCTTTTATTTACATTACTTTCTCCAAAACATTACCTTAGCATTGGAATGTGTTAAAACAGACCCATTTCTCTGTTGCGTCTATGCTAGGAACGTGCTGTACTTAGGCCTATGTCTTCAACCCCAGTCATCATTTTGACCTACGACCTGTTACATGCTGACTTCCTGTTTCGATGACAAGTAAAAAATGGAAAGTACCGCCGTACCAATATAAGGGAAAGAGTTTTAAAAAAAATATAGTAAACGAGTCCTGTGGCATTCAAGGAAGCGGGAAGATATGATATACATTATTGTATGAGTACTTCCACATAGGTTAGTATAACGAAGGGAAGTGGATGGGAGCGGATGTCAAAGTGCTGGGGATTGACACTCCTGCGCTCGTAGTTGGACGAAACATAAAGGTGAGATATTATCGTTTTGGAGTATTTTGTGTTTGTCTGAACTATAAGTTTAAGCATTTAGGGTGCAGTTATAGGTCCATCAATTAGAGGGGATACTGTTGATAACCTGGGAAAATCCCCTGTCCGTTTTTGCCGTTGAATGCCATCCATGCTTCAAGATTTTATTTACAATAAACACAACTCCAGCACTCTTGAAATACTTTTTCATTTTTCATTTAATTTCAGACTCGTCACATTAATCAACTTTTCACTTGTTGTGCCTTTCAGCCTTTGGGAAAGACTATGTTGTTAGGGTCGAAACGTCAGCCCATTAGCAACTCGTTTTTGCCTGTTTGAACTCTAACAAAACAATTTGTAGCAACAAGGTTTAAAAGATGTTATTATTTGTATTGTTATTATTTTATTTTAATTTTGCATAGGGGATAAAGAATAAAATGTGCAAAAATTAACATCGTTGCGGTACCCACTCCTAAGGTTTACTCATCTAGCCCTTGGGCTAGCTCGGTGGTCTCGTGGTAACACATCTGCTCTAGCAATGCAAGGTCGTGGTTCGAATTCCACCCGAGTGTTTTGCCTTTGGTTTTTTTTTCTTTTTCACAGAACTCAGGAAAAAACTGAGTATTCAGTGCTAAATACACATTATACAGCAAGACATAAGAACGAATCTGTGCACATTTGTTTAATTATCGTTTTTCAAGTAACGCAAAATAAACTTCCTTTTTCCCCAAGGATTCTCTAAACACGTTGTGCACAAAAATGCTGTCAAAGACAATAATTGGTACTGGTTCTGGTATAAAAAAAAACCAAAACAACAACAACAAAACAACAACAATTGCCTTGGGCTATAAAAAGCGTTTGTTGTGAAATAAAAATGGTTGGAAAGATGTTTCAAAGCATAATATATTGGTCCACACAAATGTACCTCGAAACTGTGCGGTTTTCGGGCCTTTTTCTTCGTCCGGCATTTTGTAGAACCAAATAACATTTAGGTGGATCATGTTAGTTTATAAAGTAAAAAGAGAAAGACAACACAGTCTCGAGGGATTGCTGTGTGATTGATTATAGGCCTATTATACTTGTCAAACATCTTTTTCAACCATCTTTAACAAACGGTTTGTTTTGTATCCCAAAGCGCCCAATCTGGGGGCAACGTGTTCCTTCAACTAGATTTCCGACTTTAAAGAGCCAACTTGAATTGTACCAACTTCACTGCTAAATAATGTAGTATTAAATACTACCATCTTCGCAGAAAATAAAGTTCCGTAAACTCCTATTCTTATTTTAGTTTTAGTTAACGCGAGAGAAAAGTTCAAGTGTTTCCAATATAGGTCTATACCGTTACTTTAAAATGTTCCCCATAAAAAGCTGTACGCTTTTAAAAAGAAACCTGAACTAAGCGTTGGTTGTTTGCTGCCATGGACAAGGACGGTTTGAAGCCCTTGTTTTACCAACGGAGAGTTTTGACCCTCGCCTGAAGGGACTTTTTTAATATCGTGTAACAGACCACGGAAATAGCCGTGTACAAAAACCATTGACAAAGAAGACATTCTGGTATTCCCCCTCTTGGAACCACTTGGAACAAACCCCAAAAGGCTGTAATATTTCCGGATTCGATCGGCACGAAAGGAACCAACTTATGTTTAAAATACAAATAGCGATAGCAATCTCAACTGTCAGAGCGAGCGATCTTTCAACCTTGTCTGTCACCGCAGGGGTGACGGGTGGCACGTGCGGCGGCTGCACGCTTTTGTCATTAAGAGTTGCCGTTTGAGGTCAAGCAGCTTGCGGTGGAAAGCTGTGTGCGCATTCTGTTGCAGCTTCTGCTCAATTTCGGGGAAATCCCAAGCTCTAATACTTTAGTTATAGAAAATAATGTATCTACGCTGTATATCTACGCTGTATATTCGTTCGTGTAGATGGGGAGAGTATTAACTGTACAGGATTTGCGAACTGTAAAGTAATTTTCATAATTTAGTTTCAAAATAACCCAACTATGGACTACCTCATAGGCCTACCATGTAAGAAACAGATGACCTGTTGCTTCACCTTATCAGCAACCTGTTTTCCCTTCCAGGTCAGAGAAACAAAACTTATTATATATCGAGCCAAATATGTCCTTTGAAAACAAGGAAATAAGACCAACCACGTGTAGATTCGAACGCCGATCTTTGTTCTTCGGTTTCATCACTGCTTGTTACAACAGACTCCAATGAATATGTAGCAGGCTTTGTATGGGCATTTTGTGTTCACAATTATTGGTCATGACACTGACATTTTGAAGGCTTCGCTCTTCGGGCGAGAACTGATCCATGGACCTTGGGGTCTTCCTTGAGCTTCGGGTAACTATGAAGGTAGAATAGTAAAACATCTGATAAAAATAGTAAAAAGTGGCATTGGCCACTTTTCAGCGAAATTGCTGTGAGTTTATCTACTACGCACGTAGTCAAAATAATGTAAATAATGGTATTCTGCTGTAAACGGTTTCTGCTTACCAGTAAGATAAGATGTTTCTGCGTTAATTGCTTACCAACTTTGTAAGACAGTATCAAGCAGCATAGTATCATAATTGAAGATTAAGCGCACAGCAATGCTGCTTACCCGGCGCAGACAACCTGGGTGAGAAAACAACCAATTTAAGTAAAATGCCATGATGGTAAAACTGTCCCTGTATAATATTTTTAATTGAGCAGAATTGTGTCCGGTTATGTTTCTTTCTACCGAGGCTTAAAGTGTCACCATTGCAACCTGGGACGAACATTTTAATATTGAGGGAAAGCTATTTTACGCATTTTACAAAACCTTTTCTCATGAGTCCAGTAACAATTTCATGGCTTTGTTGCTTACCGTGAAAAAAACACACAATACAAATCCGCGTTTAAAAAGAAGTGTATTTCAGGTTAGCAACAATGTTGTTGTTGTTGTTGTTGTTGTTGTTGTTGTTGTTGTTGTTGTTGTTGTTGTTGTTGTTGTTGTTGTTGTTGTTGTTGTTGTTGTTGTTGTTGTTGTTGTTGTCGTCGTTGTTGTTGTCGTTGTTGTTGTTGTTGTTGTTGTTGTTGTTGTTGTTATTATTATTATTTGATTGCGAGGTTGTACACCTCACGGAATTAATTAACACGGAACACAATTAATGATAAGCATTCTTTGCCTGTACAAAGCTAGCGCAGCAAAATTGATACTAACCCAATAGGCGGAGAATTGCCGTAAGTGTAGTCAGGTAACAGACCCAACTCTTCAAGGGCTATCATAACAAAACGTATAGGGCCTAGGCATAACCCTTCTTGGTTCTTTTACCAAAAACACTTCATATGGGTTCGATCTCGTGTAGGCCCATGTTACACTCTAAACATTCATAACCAGTCAGAGTTGTCCTGGATTTCGGATGCCTGGGGGGGGGGGGCCTGACCAATTTCTCGGGTCGGCAGGCTGACCTGGATCAAGCTGGTAATGAGACTTGCTTTGACTGAGATTTTGGGTCAGTTTGGCCCATTTCTGGGTCATTTTGGTCACAAATTCAGGGGCCCGGTGACTAAGATATGGGTTTGGCTCAACTGGACCTGGATCCAGGTCAACCTGCTAGTTTTTTTTAGTGTATCTGATCAAGAGAACATCTGACACGGAGTATCAGTAAACTTTGGATAAGAGAATTTGGTTGGCGGAAAATTTGAGAAATTTATTTTGTTCATTTGTCCATTGGAAGGATTGGCGATCGGCGTTTGATAAATTTTTGTTATAAAAAGCAGATTTTCAACCCTTTTTTCAACACTTTCTAAGTACAAAACAACTTGACCTTGTTTTGTTGATTTACAACGCGATTAATGCGAATACACAAGTCTTCTCGAAATTGTCCAGAAGCAAGAAATATTCTATTAAAAAAAAGAGGGACGGGGATTTTGAAAGAGCCCATACTGAGAAAGTTTTGTATTTCTTTCCTCAGGTTCTTTACTCAATGACTGTATATATTGATTGAACAATCGGATGTAATCACTTGTCTGTTTGGATCACAATGTTCGGATGTGTAGCTGCAATACTTTGCATGACACTTTTTACCGCATTCCCACATGTGTCTTGTATACAAGGTAAGTTGGTGAAAACTTGTAATTAACGAGGTTATATAGTTACAGAACTTATTCACGACTATGTCATAACTTGTAAAAAGGAGAAAACGAATCAAGCACTGTTCACTTTAGGCATGTGTAACGCACTGCAAAAATTGCCAGATGTTTTTCGGAGGTCGTCACTGATTGTGGGAAGCGGAACAGACATTCATTTTGCCCCTGGGTTTTCCCGTTTTATTTTGTCGCCTTTTTATTGTGGTCGAAATATACTGCGCTTAAGTTCAATGTGTTTTTTTTTTCTTTATGAAGAGTAGGCCTAGGTGATTTATTTTAACTTGTAATTGTCTTTGTAAAGTCTCGTAGAAAGAAGTGGATTTTTGTTAGAGCTGTCAATACTTGTGCTTCGTTAGATTATGACTGATCGCTCGTACCTTACCATTAGGTCTGACGTGGACCAAGCTTCAACATGAACCATTGTGTCCAACATGAACCAAAGCGTCCCACATTGACCATTGTGTCCGTGATGGAAGATTGTGCTCGACACTTTAACATTGTGTAATTTCAGACCCATCGCCACACGAAACATTAAGTCTGATCCATTTTGTCGAACACAATGACTCAATGGGTCGACAATAATGGTTCCTCTGACAATACTTGGTAAAATAACTGCGCTCAGTTAGAAAATCGAGCACTCTCGAGGTTCAATAATTTTATACTTAAAACAAAACACAAATATGTGTTTGTTTCGCTCTCCGCTCTTGTTTCGCTCTCCGTTTGCTCACTATCAAAATCCATATGGAGTAATTATTTTTAATGCGCATTTTTAGGGATCTGAAGCGGGGATTATTACATTCAAAACACTGACATGAGATTGTCTGACATTTGTATACAATCAGATTCACTGCAGACGGTGTCCCTTTACATCGAAGCGGGTTCCGAGCTTCACCTCGACTGCATCGTAAGTGATGCCGTAGAATTCGGCAATCTAACGGCGGAGGACATCGTCTGGCACCGCTCCTCCTCGCCGTTGCCCTCAAGATTGTATAGTGCAGTCAACAACACGTTGTCGCAGTTGTCATTCAACGTCACCTTCGGCGACAGTGGCGACTATACGTGTGTGTTGCCGGGGAACAAACCTGGTGAACTGGTCACCTACGTCGTACATGTTGGACGTAAGTCCATTATTTACAACTCGTTTTATTTCATTTCCCATCCGAACTCATTGTGCTCTCTCCTTCCAAACTCATTGTGCTCTCTCCACGTTTTCAAAATCGTTTAATAACACTATGGCCTCACTCCAAGTCATTCCAACAAAAAGTCATTACATTCAATCACAAGCTGTCAACTCTTTCTTCCTTGCCACTTCATAAACATGCCTATTAAATGAGATCTGTCAAACGGCAATTTATGGGGCCTTTTCGAAACAAGGCTTGAGCTTGGGCTTTGGCTTGGGCTCCGTCCGCCTCGTTAAAGCCCCGCAAGCAAAGTGCGCATTTTCTAAGAAGCTGACCGAGCGTAAGCCCAATGACAAGCCCAATCCGTGATTTCGAACAGAGCCTGTGTCCACAAATACAATC
>CM021538.1:9930216-9949591 GCA_010994315.2 Pisaster ochraceus | reverse complement strand
GGGGGGGGGTTGCTGTTTTTTCAGCAAGTAGACACTGTATTCAGCTGAAACTTTCACACGTGACTTATATTGTATATTTCTTTCTTTATAGTCTTGCCTAAATCAGCATTACATCGACATTAACCAATGTCCCAACCTTTAGGTAATATTCTTGACAAATACAACAGTTTAGAAGGGTATTTTTCTCACCACGATTGTTTGTACCAGAGCAACTAGTCAAGTGGGCAATAAACCGGGCATTTATTTTGAGGGAAAATCTGAGTCAAGATCTAAATTGTAAAAAAAAAATCGTTTGTTTATTCTTAACATTTGCTACATCAGAAGAGCGTGGCAGGACTGTCCTGACCTGATCTCAAAAGGGAACAATTCATGCTACATTGCACACAACGAAGGCGGGAAGCAAATAGTGCGGGTAAAATCAGTCAACGGACTAGGGGAAAACTCCTCTTGGACAAGCTTTTGGCCCAACCAGGACGGTAGGATATTGCATTTAATTTCATTTAGTATTTCTGGGTGTGAAGCCAGAACTAATCACTAATCGAACTTAATCACTGTACTAGCCAAAACGAGATTACAAAGAAGGAAGTGTCAGGTTTAAATGTGGAAGGAAAACCCCAGAGAATGCCAGTGAAAACCCACGAAATCAGGTCAAGTCCGAAAGCACAATCCACAAAACGCCCCCAACGGATTCGGGGTCCAAGAGGCGGTAGACGAGGAAAGATCGCCCAATCGCCCAATGCAGAAACATGGGAACTAAACATAACATAGAACATGACGGGTGTACTCATGAGTCCTTCCTCGCCATACCATACTCTTCACAGGACTCTACTCAATCACTGTGCCGCCAACCCTGTCCAGTCACCACGGGACGCAGTATCAGTCCACCCTCTCGGTCCTCAAATGTTCCTTGCAACCCAGCGAAAGTAACAAGTCGGCTCAGCGTTGTTCTTGTTTATTAACGTTGATATGAGGATGGACTATACACAAAATAAACTAATTTGAGTAAAACAATTAAAGTATGAGCTAATCAGTGATTTTGTACTGTTCACTACCGTAGGGTTTTGTTGTGCAGGGTTTTGTTGAGTCGTTTGGGTTTTGGGATCAAATCACAAACAAGGCATTACCTTGGGAAAGACACTCGACTGTGTACCTGTTTATACCATCTTGGACTTGTTCCTCGTATCCAATACCAGCAATGAATAATAAGATTCACTATACAAAAAAGAAACCAAACTATGTTTTCCTTCCAGCCTCGGTTTGGTTATATTTATTTGAATGGGAGAAAATCAAAATGGCCGCACCAAAATAAAGGTCTGTACTGTTTATCGTCACTAGGGAGTAAATAGTTAGATGTGGGGTAATAATTGATGTTGTTAGGATCATTTGTTGTCAACACGTGCTCCCATTTAGCTGCTGGTGCTACATACTCCTAAGGAGTTTAGATGAGCAGGGACTGTAACAGGGAACGGCGATTTGATAATTGGTTAAAGAGAACATAATTAAAATGTGGTCATATAAAAAATCTAGTTATGTGGACGACCAGAATTTAGTTTTACTGGCTTTATAAAACAACATGTCAAACAGGCTGATGGGCTGATTGTTATGATTCATCATTTATATTTTTATTTTTCCCAATGAATACTTTGTCTTTTTCTCTCAGTTGTTGTTAACCCGCCAAGACTAGTAGCGTTGAGGGCGGAAACTGGGGAGACATCTTTGGAAATACGATGGAAGCGTCCGGAAGACTGGTTTCCCGCTGAAGCCATGTCATTGGCGTATAGGATTCGTTTCAAGGAGCGAGACTGTGTGGCAATCAATAGCACATGCTGCTGCTGGGATGAGGTATGTAATTCACTACACTATTCCAGGTACAGAGGTTTATAGGGAAACTGTGCCCTATACTGGGGTATCAAATCTCAGCTGGTCTACGAGCAACGTCTTGCAAGACTAATATGAGCTTCGTTCGGCCCACATCGGTCTCATCCACAAGGATGGGCTCGTGCTAGACTAGTCCCCCGTCTTCACGTGCCTCGAAGTGTGAGTCGGATGTTCGGGCTAGGCTGACGTTTGATACAAAACTCTTGTCCAGGATGTAGTGATGCATGATGGGATCGATTGTACTGATGGTGGGCGCAACGCGCACAATCACAAACACAATACGACAATGTAAACGATTAATCAACCCTCTTAAAAAACTATTCACAGGTGAATTATCAATGTTGCAATCGAGTACTGTTTTTAGTATGAGACAAATAAGGACAGTGACAAATAATGTCCAGTGGATTTACACCATAGAGTTAGAGTTACATTTTTATTGAAAGAGGTCAAATCTTTCGTAAACAGAAAAAGGTGATCCTAGAGAATTTTGTCCCCGGTGTGTGCGTGTCCCACTGATCTCTATTGTACTGATATGCGGTAAATTAACAAGGTATAAAGGAAGTTTATTCAAAAGAGGGCGCTAGCAGACAAACTTTTTCCACGATTCGCCATATGGAGAACATCATCTCTTGGAGACAGAATCTCCTGCCACAACGGGATTGATGAAATTTGTATGATAAAATCATGATTACGTTTATTCCAATATTTAGGTTTTAGATGAACACATCTTTGCAACCAGCCTGAGAACGTTTGTGTTTAATAATGGTGGTTCACACTGAAGAACGGTTGTACAGTTTCATCTGAAGTAGTTGAGAACGATCACATTTAGCGTCAATATCAGGATAAATAGGAAACGAGAAGAAATATTCAGTTCTAGATGTGGGAGGCAAACCCCAACGGGGAAAACCCACGCAATCGGGTAGGGACTGAAAACCCATGCAGATGCAAGGCTCCGGTCTGAGATGAATTTTCGGACCGGGTCCACTGAGGTGAAAGGCAGGGAAAGAAACTACTGTGCCCAGCTGGTCACTTGCATGCTTATTTTGGTTTGGCATATCGAAATAAGAATCAATGTTTACGGGGGGATCATGATTATGTTACGATACCTAATTCCATCGTGTACATCCATTTATATACAGTTGAAGTGACTGTAATCATTATTTGTGAACTCCGTTTTGGCAGGTTGAAACTACACACCGTGAAGCGTACGCGGAGGATCTGGGTCTATGCGTGGACGCATTACGAAATCTCAATCCCTACACGGAGTACATTGTGCAGGTTGCAGCAAGATACCGTTACAGCAATCATTGGAGCGTCTGGACTGCGGAATTATCCTCGCTCACCCGCGAAACAGGCGAGTACCAACAAGTTTTCGTGCCACTCTCAATAAAAAGAAGTTATGTTTAAGAACCCACCACTTACAATAGGTAATGGCAATGGTTTAGGACTAACCAACTTAATCCAAGCTTATATTCCGTTTCAGTGAGATCTTGTGTGAGAAGCAGTAGTGAAGTGTCTTGCTCAAGGACACAAGTGTTTCTGGGATTTGAACCCACGCCCCGATGACTTAATCACTAGAACTTGAATTCGATGCTCTAAACCGGCCAAGACATCCTACAATAAAAATAAGAACTATCTCTTTGGATCAAACTCTTGGTTATGTTATGTATTTTAAATCCACCCCGCCCTGACTATTTTTGAATGCTAGTATGCGGGGAGGGGGGTTGTTCATCAATACAGTCACCCCTCCAGGCTTAGAACTGCGTACATTTTCCCTCTGTGTAATACCGCAGTATCGCTCTAACTTCAAGTCCGCCATTTTGTTTGACAGAGCCGTCGGAGCCTGTGCAGGGACTTACTGTCATTAATCAAACGGATAATGCTGAGGACCCAGTCTACCTGAGAGATGTTTCCGTGGTGTGGGAGGTACGTAACAATGGACGTGGCTCATGCTGGAATATTCTAGTGTATTTTTATTTTAAATCGTTTGCAAATGCATTTTTGGAAAAAGAAAATCTTATCGAAAAAGACGTACCCTCTCACAAGACAATAATTTACTATGGCTACATAGCTCAGTCGGTAGAGCGCTGGCACGTTAATCCCGAGGTCGTTGGTTCTAATCCCACTCTAGTAAAATTGTCTTGGTTCAATCCCAAGTTAATACATATAATAAACGTTAAATTAAGATAAAGATGTTAAAATTGAATACCCAGAAAATCAACTTAGTTTAAAATAACAAAATAATTCAAGTTGGCAAGAAAAGGCATAGAAATAAGTATACAGAAATTCACATTCTCAAAGACTAACGACCTGGGCCCAATTTCATAGCGCTACAAATTTTTGTAGCAGAAAATTTGCTAGCGGCGTAAGCATATTTCACAGGTTAGCAAGAAAATTAGGCAGACATTTTGCGAGCTCACCGTTGATTTGTATCGATAAGTCATTCATTTTCATACAGTAAGCACCGGAAGGTAAGCACGTCTTTTTGTGTGCAGCGCTATGAAATGGAAATCGCACAGTAAGCACAAATTCGGCTGTTAAGCAGCCTCGAAACCAAGACACTGCCTGTCGGGTGTGTGCAGACACAATATTTTTTGCATGAACTGGGGCCGATTTCACAAAGAGTTAAGACTGATCTGAAGATGAAATGCTAATAGTACCACAGTGATATGTATTGTGATGTCACACTCAGTTATTAATGCTGATGGATACGCAGTTAAGATGAGGTTTAAGTCTTTGTGAAGCCACCCCTGGATTAGAGGCGACTTTACAGGTCAAATTTCCCTCGAATTAGGCCTTCCTTCGAATTATGTGACCTTAGTGCACTCCTTCATGGAGTATTTGTGCAAAACATGATTCGTGAGCTACCCGACAGGCAGATTTCAATAGAGGGCAGTTTAGATGTAAACAAAATACCAAGTGATTGACTGGCTAAAAGGATTAACACTTAAGTCGATGGTAGACCTGTATCCAATCATGTGGAAGAGGGGGGGGGCTACAACATTGCACTACATCTGCGAATCCGATATTAGTTTCCTTAACTAGAAAAAAATGGCAGCCCCAAACAACCCTTCTTATTTGAATGTTATTTTGCCTGAACTTGACAGTTTTTAGAAGCCGAAAACCAGAATGGACTAATACTTGACTACCAAGTTAGTGCCGAACCACAGGAGAACGTCGACGACACTTATATACATAGGCTGGTCTCCAATGATACTGCATGTAAACTCAGAGGTAAGGTGAAGGGAAGAAAATTTACGGTTTGGATTTAGTTGAGTTCGTTCATTTCGATGCAATTGTTTCCATGCAAGCTTCTAAGAAAACATCGTGGCCGCAGAGGCGTAACCAAGGGGTGGGGGCACGGGGGTACTAGTGCTCTCCAAAATGTCCGTGCCAACCGGTGCCCCTTTTAAAAGCTGGATTTTGATGTAGAAAATTACTTGAATCAAAAGTTACATTTAATAAGCTTTTCTTTGTCCCGTGTTCAGTGTTTTTCAATTAAAACAATAATGTTTATTCTATTTACACGCAGACAATGCATTTGTTACCTCCACGGCAGATTACCTTACAAAACAATAGTAAAATGACAGTAAAAAGGGTATTTTCTAGGGAGAAATACAAATGAAAACTACGTATTATTTGGATTCAAAGGTGCCCCACTCCGAATAAAAACTGGTGCCCTTAAAAACTTTATTATATCTTCGGTGTTACGTGAACGTTTTACAAATATTTTTTTAATAATAAAATCGCTTCGAAATAAGAAACAACGTTTGGTATTCGATACATGATCTCCTTTTAGCATAGTGCGTCATCTATTCGAGAGTATGCATTAAGCATTCAATCCATCCTCTAGTTCTCATTCAATTTAACATTCATACATCCATACAACTTGTGTGTGGCCTGACTCATTATGAGTCAGTATGGCCAGGAATCTGTGTCAAAATGACACCAAAATGGGTCAAACTGACGCAGAATTCAAGTCTAAAACCCATTGTTAACCACAAGTTTTAACGAATCGGCTGCTGTTTGCGATAACGCCAACTTTATAATGATGATGTTGTTGTTGTTGATGTTGTTGTTGCTGCTGCTGCTGCTGCTGCTGCTGCTGCTGCTGCTGTTGTTATTGTTGTTGTTGTTGTTGTTGTTGTTGTTGTTTGTTTGGGTTTTTTTTAAAGCACGTTAGTGTGTGTGTCTTACTGATATTTCCAATATGGCAATTCGAAATAAGAGCCGTTTGTTTATGGGACACTTTTATCGCAAAATGCATGTTTTAAACCGAAATGAACTGTTTCTCATGGTATTTTGCATGGTTTCGAGTTTAGAAAAATTTGAGCTTCCAGATATTTTTCTAACCATTTTGCTCATCCTTTTACCAATCATAATCATGCCCTTCATGTACCATCAAAGAAGTTTCTTAAAACTTGGTTTTTCTTATGAAAAGTTACCAAACTCTGTTTTTTTTATAAAATTTAAACCATAAATGTGATTATTTGGCAGGTCTGCGTAAATACTCCAGCTATTATATACGTGTTACAGCTCGTAACAGCGCTGGCATGGGTCCAGAAGCAATCAAGTCAATCGCAGACAGAACCACAGGTAATCATTTCCACCAAGACAACAACATCGCAGAGACTGGGCTGTGTGTTAAATTGTTCTCACTGTACGCTTCCAGTAGACTAGGGCCGTATCCGAGTTGGCGGCTGCAGCTACGGCTACGACTGTTGCTAAGGACGTGCTATACTTCAACGCACGATGACGCGGCAATCCAGCCGTAGCCGCCAAGTCGGACACGGCCCATATGCCTATACAGATCGGTGTAAGTCTCGCGCGTATTTGGAATTTGTTGGACACTGGTCCCACGTACATTGCTTTAACGCGCGAAGGAAACAAACTCGCGCATTTGAACGGGCTCCATTGTCCGAATACGGGCAAGACTTGCACTGTCTATAGCCTAGATTCTGAGAGCTGATACAGATCGAGTGACACTAATGAGGTGTTCCAGCAGGCTAAGGTATATGGAGACTTCGTGCACAGTACAAAAGTATACTGCATCAAACTGGTTTAGGGACTACATTCGGAACACTTCGGTTTTCTTTATTGCTATGACAGGTTTCTATCTGTATAGAACACTACACACATCCACGTTCGTTGCCGCCAAAAGCGAACGGTACTTTGATATTTTAAATTCAATGTAATTGTTTTTCTCCTGGAATCATTTTGAAAAGTACTTAAAGTTAATAATGGTGAAAAAATAGAAAAGTGGATTATTACTATTTCGTTTTCAAGCACCAAATGCTCCGGATGAGGTCACAGCTGTTCCCATGACAACTACTGATATTCTAGTGAAGTGGAAGGAGCCAAGTCAACCCAACGGTTACATACTGGGCTACATTGTACAGTGGCGGAAAGGCAACACCAATGGCCAGATGTACGTAGACGTCACATATAACTTATATAGTCTTTACACAATTAACCTTAGAACTCCGGCAAATATTAAACCATATGATTTCGAGAAATAGACATAAGAAAAAACAACGAGCCATTTGTTAGAAAGGGAAAGTGCAACTTTCATCAGTAACAACACAAGCAACTTGTTTTTTGTTGTTGAATACTGTGGAATGATTTGTGATTGGCCATGAATCTTGTGCAAGTAGATTGCGGTAATATTTATCTGTAAAACTTGTATCGATGTGAATTTAATAATCAGTTTCCCTCTGATTGTTACCAGAGCCAAATTTCATAGAGCTGCTAAAGCAGAAAGTACTGCTTAAAAAACCCTGCTTTGCAATAATGAGCAGGATACCAGTTACAAACTTTACATTTGACACGGTATTATGGTTGGTAACCTTATTCTGGTTAGTATAATTTGTTTGTACTTAGCTTACTTTTGTTCTATGAAATTGGGCCCGGTACTGTAAGTTGGCTGAGTCCCGTCAACTCCTACAGGGGTCACAAGTTGTACATTTCATTGTTTCTCCCAGTTGCAAAGCCCACAGCGAGTTGAACGTCCCTGATTTCCCTGACTTGACCATTCCATATCTAAGTTCCATATCTAAGGGGAGGGGCAATTCTCAGGTTTGTGGTTTTTTTATGGGCTGAGGGAAAAGACTCCCAACCATACCCAAAGTACAAAATCTACAACCTGTCTTTTTAGCATCATGGTCAGGTCAACACAGCCCATACACACCCGACCCTCTATATTGTGGAAACAATCCAGCCATTTGTTTACTGTATCAGGCGGTGCCGCTGATGTCAAACAGACACTCTGAGCAGCTCTGTGGTTTCCAGCAACACTTTTCTTTTTTTTTCCTTTTTTTACATCCCTGTAAAGAAATCTTTCTTTTGTTTCTGTATCTTGCAATCTCCCATAACTTTGTACACAAACGTCCTTCCCCACTCTTTGGAATTCCCCTATGGAGACCCTCCCCGGCCCCGAAATCGTGTAGAAATGTTCACAATCTTCTACTTAACTGTATGATATACTGTCACAGAACCTCGTGGCATAACAAGTCGGATAAAATGTGAGTGTTCGCCCGTTATGTGACCAGGTAAATCATTTTGCCTAACTCCATTCAAGTTTAACTCCTAAAATGGATTCTGACTGAGTGCTGTCTACCGGAATTCACACCAATGTGGTGTGTGTCCTGGTTACAGTCACCTTAATGAGTGGTGTGTGTGAATGTGCCTTTTCACACGCCAACCCCACTTTAACTAGGTACTTTTAACAATGGAACAATTCTACCCCACAAAGTTTTATTTGTTATAGTGGTACCCGCAGAGGATTTTTTCATAAAAGGGAATAACAGAAAAACAGTAGCAGGACCCCACATACCAGATCCGTAAGGGTGTATGATTGAAACTGCAAAGCTGGCCAGAGGCTTGCAAGACATCAGAGTAGTTGGAGTGGTCCCACTTCAGCAGAAGGTTGGATGTGAGTGGGTAACGGTCTTCACTCTCGCCATGTTTCCTAGCCCATGCAAAGCCCACAACCCTGAGAACTGACTCCCCGTCTTAGATATGTGGATTGGTCCAGTCTAGGATATCAAGGACGTTCAACTAGCTGTGGGCAGTGAAACACATAACTTGTGACTCCTGTAGGAGGACACGGGACTGTTAACGGGGTTTTAAACAGCTGTTTTCATAACCATGACCGCCACTGATACACGAGAGGGACAAAATGAAGGATGACAAATCATTGTAACAAAGACTAACTTTAGTTCCGTGTTCTATTGTTGATTCCAGGGAAAAATACACTACACATAATGCCAGTCGGAGGTCCTACGTACTGGGAGGTCTAGAAACCTATGCTCTCTACGAAGTAAGCGTGAAGGCAAATAACTCTCGTGGGTCTGGTGGGGCGGCGTACGTGCATCGCGGCGCACGAACACTGCAAGGAGGTAACTTTATACTCTAATCAACTTCACGGTGTGCATAGCAGCTCGCTTACACTTGAACCATAAGTGAATAACCTGTGTTAACATTGTACTTTTTGGGGGCAAACTAACCAAGAAAATAGGTAACTTCACCATTTTTAATCCAGGGGAACTTAACCGAGTCCAATGGGTAGTTTTACCAGCCACCTTCTGCCCAGGCAAACTAACCTGGTCAAACTGACCGAGCAAAAAAGTCCAGTTTGGACGCATCAATCCGGTAAAACCAGCCAGTAAATAATAACACGTCCGGTTCGCTGTACAGCCACGATCAACATGCATGTACTGGTGATGTTCACACGCATGTTGTTGTGGCGGTATAAGAAACTCGGAAATTGCGTCCCTTTGCTTGCGTTGTTTTACTTACTTTTATTCGGCATGCTTTTCTTCAACCATTGTTTACTAGGTTATGTATTTTGTCACAGCTTGTTAAAGGTCATTGACGTAGCGCCCCCATGTGTATATATTTAGTCAGTCGGTTTGTTTCACCATGGTCTCGGTTAGTTTACCTACATCAAATAATCCAAATGCGGACACCTGTAAGATTTACCCATTGGAATGTTACTTGCGATCTCGGTGAAATGTGACAAATTTAAATAGCGTTCCCGTAAAAACAAACTTCGCTCAAGTAGCTGATTAAGTGTCTTTGTTCTTTTATTTCAGTTCCTAATGCAGCACCGTCTTCACTGAAAGTCAAGCCTGTCAGAAACTTGCCCGGAAGCTTGATGATATCCTGGGAGCCACTCCCCGTCGCCAACATCCAGGGTGTCTTGGAGGGTTACAACATATCATACTGTAAGACCAACATAAGTGGATGTTCAGGTAGGAAAGTAATTCTTCACAATTAAATCGAATAAATTCTGTCTAAGGGAGTAACAAGAAAACGTGTACTTACCCATTACTTTGGAAGGCTACGAATAAATGCTATGGTAATCACACTTTTTAATTGACATAAATGTTGTATGTGGATTGGCCTCACAAAGATGTATGATTTAAGCTTTGTAAACCCATTGTAAATTCGAACCCGATACCTTCTACATTCTAGGAGTAGATAACTTTATTCTCGCCAAACTACCAAACTCAACCGATGATTAGATGGCAGTTCGAATCCTATCATTTTAAATCCCATGTTATATCGTAAGCTTTGGTGTGATCATTGACTAGATGGCTTCTGACAGGCGCCCGACCGAAAATATTGACAAAATAGGAAAACACTTGCAAAAGTGGGGTTAACTAGCCAAATTGGTAGAACGCCGGTACGTTAATCGGGAGGTCACAGGTTCACGTCTTGTTCTAGTCAATATTTCTTTGCTCAACCGAAAATAATTTAAAGTTCACCTATAGTCAGTTTCCCTTGTGGTTCATTACTTGATATTTGAAATAAAATGTCGCATCCCTTTAAGGTGATCCCTCTCCTGCCGCTTCCCAGCTTCCTATACGGTAATTACAGATTGCATGTCTTCTGACTGCCACCCCGATCCAAGATATTGACAAAAAGGCACACATAAGGGCTAGAGAGCTCAGTATGTCAAGCGCACGTGAATCTAGACGTCGCAGGTTCAAGTCCCGCCCTAGTCAATTTGTCTTTGTTCAACCCAAAATAATTTGAAATTCAACACATAATTTGAATAGTTTTCTCAACCATGTCGCGTTCAATGAGCCCAGTTAATCATTACTTTTCCCCAATGCTGTTTTGTACATAAAATAGTACGGCATCACAATCTGACACGTCCGGATCAAACTACACTTACGTTAAACAAGTTCGTCCCCTCAACAAACTACACTGTGTGGATAGCGGCGTACACTGAAGTTGGCATTGGTCCTGACTCAGATCACGTCACTGCCGTAACAGCTGGAAACGGTAAGTTAACAGAGAGACATAAAAACGAGCAAACGATTTTGCAAAGAAGATGACAAGCTCAATGAACCCTTTTGAGGTATGGTGGACACACGATGACTAGGGTTTTATTTGGTTGGGATAAATTTGTCTGGATAAACCCCCAAACCAAACATGTGCACTCCTAGTGTCCACTCTAAATCAAAAAAGGCTAATTCCAACGCCGTTCCCATAATATTATGAATGCTCCTGCTATACCACTTCGTTTTCCCCTGCTTGCCTTCCTCGATCAATGACAAAAGGTTGCGATGTCGCCTTCCCATGACAACAAGGATGCCTGAACTAAATCGATCGTAGTTCCTATTAAAAGAATTGTTCTGTAAAACAAGGGCGTGTTTTAAAAAAGGACAGTGTTCCCTTTCGTTTTAAGGCTGTAAAGGACTCAAATAATCTTCTTGAGGGAACCCTACAATTCAGCGAATTGGGAACTTTTTGGACGCTAGATGGCAGCAGACTTAACCAGGTTAAAAACAAATATCGGTAATGCGCGCATGCTCAGAACTACTTAATGGTGGCAATTTACCTAGTAAGTCTGCTGCCACCTTGCGTTCTAAAGTCTTCAATTATTGACCTCTCACACCAATGTCACACACGGCTGTCTGCCACTCTCGCTATTTTGGGATTCAAATTGCACAATACAAAAACAGGAACGTGTTCACGCACCGTGGCCTAAAATGACGCACTACTCTGTATAGCTCACAAAGATATGACTCCCAAAATGGCGCAACTAAGATTGTTGTGTTGATGAAGTCATTCGAATCTGGTCATTAGCTTTATTACAAATGATAGTAAATTAAAACAACGTGGTGAAGAGATAAGACTACCCGATAGACTCTTGTAGACGCCACAAGGTCACTCAGCACCCTCACTGAGGTCAGGAAGACCCTGCCTCGTTCCCAGTGGTGTACGATCTCGCCGCGCCTCTTTCGCCTACGTCCCAAAATGCCTTTCTTGATTGTTAGTGACGATAGGTATCGATACTGCGCGCTGCCCATTGCAGCGAAGCCGAGGAAGACCGGCCGTTTGTCGCATTGGACGTTTCTATTGTTAAACCTCAGGATGGTGGCCTCAACCTCGTTCCCAGGGGTGGTTTATCTCGCTATGCCATTTTTCCTAGCACGTGCTGCTCACTCATAATTATGAGGGGTAATTGGCGGGAAGTGTCAATACGGGCCGGTGCCCATGACATGGCATGGCTGATGGCGGCCTATGCAAGAGGTTTCTAATAAAGCTACAGTAGTTACGAAGAGAACGATGTAAGCAGCAAGCTACACTCTCATTTTACTGCACTCTCCTTGTGAATACGGTCACACATTCAGCATGGTTCTTTTGCTTTACTTTTATCTCCAGGTTTAGGGATTTACCTGCCGGGCTTTTTTGTCCTAGTGGCTGTTCTGCTCGCTTCAGTAGCAGTTGCGTTTTGCATCTGGAAGAATTACCTTAGACTCTGTCGACCCATTCCTGCCCCAAAGTTCGGCAAGAATGTCGATGCATTGAAAAAAAGGGTGAGTGAATAGTTTGGTTATTAAAATTACTATGTAATGGTACTGTCTACTTTAGCATGATTTTGTAGGACTACCTATAAACGCGATACCGGTAGTGCTTTTATTCGTTCGATGTATTACTCGCATACTTAGTAGCATGAATCGAATCGAATCCCAAGATGTTAACAAAAGGAAATTTGCTTTTTAAAACACAACTAAATATCTTCGACTGTTCTTTGTTGTCTCTATAATAGACTGATATTCTGAGAAGGCTTAACAGCAGAGTTGAAGAGGAACAGTTCGACGAGATTGCCACAGAAGTCATCGCGGGAAGGTTTCAGACACCGAACGAACTGATTCTTCCAGACATCCACCTAAAGAAATTCATCCGCACCGAGAGCGGTGACAGCGGTGTGCCTCCGTCCCCAGCGAGCGACACGCTGGACTTCGACGCCATACGGGATAAGTCAGGGGTCACAAGTGAGGGCGAGGACAGCGTGTTCCTTGGGGAGGACCAAGAAGATGAGGCAACGGTGCTGTCCCTCCCGTCGGAGAAGCTAACCGTCAGGATTGGTCGTGTTGAGGAAGGAGCCACACGCAATTTTCCGAGAGGTGGCACTTCACCGTCCACCCCAATCGAGAGTGTTGGCTCCTACACACAAGTAGGTGAGTTCCAATTCTCCATAAAGAAATCAAGCCAATTTGTCACGTTGAGATCAAATGCTAAGGTTTCTTTTGACTTGCCAGAGGTAGGACCAGAGCTTACAATAATTGAAAAGCCGTCTAAGTTAAAGGAGAACCATTACGAAACAAAAAGTGAAGAGCTGGCTACTCCAGGAGAAAATCCCCATGAGGCATCTGAAGATTTATCTCTAATCAATGAGCCTCAGAAGTCACCCACTGGACCCATTCAGCTGACGTGCCCGGAGACCGATTCCATCGTGATCAGAGGCTCGTCACCTTTGCATAATGCTGAAGCTTCAGTTTACACAAGCCCTCCTCTTCCACCCACCTCCACTTCTCCAGTCTCACCGTACGTAACAACGTTCGAAACGAAGATGTTTCTCTATCCATGCGAGAATGGCCATCCCCGACAGATTAGCAATTCAATGGGCTCTGTTATTGAGGGCCCAAAGAGTCAAAATCCAAACATCTCCTCTACGGCATCAACATGCAAGTCTCAGGAGCAGATTTCAGGCAGTTCTTCTGCTTGTAGACGAGACAGTCTCAATCCCACACCACTACTCACATCAAGCTCATGCCCACCTGAAGTAGAAAAAACCCAACCAACCTTTCAGAATGGCTACACTCAAATGTCTGGCATCAGAGATCCACGTCAGCAAAAGTCATCTACGTTAGAACAGTCTCAAGTTGGGACGGCAGACAGTAACCATGTCAACCAATTGGAACAACCTTCTCAGTGCTCATCATTGGTTAAACAGGAAGGAAGCAATCCAATCTCTTACTCTCCCTTCCCTCATATGTCCCCTGTCCACTTCAACAGACGGCATGACACACTCGAAGGCACAGATAATATGGCAGACCGTGACGAGTTAAAGGCACCAAAGCAGTTCAGCTCATCCTCGGGTGATCAGCACAACCCTCGTCGTCGTACCTCTATAACGCACTCCTCTTCATCCCCACTGGTGTTACCATACGTCAAAATTGAATCTCTGGGAACGGCACAACAGAAACATCACAGCGGTGATCTCAGGCTGACTTTGGTCGCATCCAAGAGCCCCCATGTACCGAGTATAAAGCAACAGCATTTCATCAATTCATCACACATCCATGTTGCCGCTTCCGAACATCCTGGACGAGAACGAGAGGAAGAATCCCCCGATGACACCAAGATGCGCAAGCACATCTCGCAGAAGACCGATACGTCCGGATTCGGCGATAACACTGAGATCACAACAATGTCAGGTTCAGTGATACTGACACCATCTGGCTATGTACAAGCATCTTTCACCAGATCCAAAGCACCTGCTGTTTCTACCCACCAACTAGCTGACAACCAAACTAATCTGCATAATACACCCACCAGTGCGCCCATCCTTCCACCAGGCACAAGTGGTACATCTGACCCTGAAGATGACATGCAGGAATATTGGAAAGTATCCGCTCCTGTCTCTGAACCTGGATCCGTTTTAGCTCTGCTTCAAGCGCATTCAAACACAACCAGCCTAAGTTCAGATTCTGTGGTAGCCGACTACACTCGAACTGGGAGAGGCACGACCAGTCTGTCCCGAGCTCAAACGTCGGTGGGCTATGTGCAATAAGCTCTCTACAGAAGAATGACACCTCGTGTTGTCTACCACAATTTTGTAGTACTTTGAACTTGAGTCATCCCAGAGATGCAACACAGCCTACTGACCAAGGTGAGAACAGAAGGACCCTGAGTGAAGCCTAGCCGATACACATTTGACCTTTGACTGGAATCGCTCAATAAAGATAATCAATGAAGTTTACATTCGCTTGCCAGTGTCCTAGGAAAATCTTACCCCGGAGATTCTGTCCCCCATAATGGGAAATTAACATGAGCTTAAGGAGGTTGATTCAAAAGAGGGCGCTATCAGAACAAGTAAACACAGAGCGCCGTATTGAGGGGGGTGGGGGTGGGGGTGGGGCATGATATTCGGGCAACAGAATCTCCGGGGTACAGAATCTCCGGCCACACTGGCTTTGAGTGCGCAGCATAAACACGCCCATTGAAACAGCTACGGCTGAAATGTCAAACCAAAACTGTCTTTAAATTTTGAGCAACAAAGATGGGACTAGCTCGAATATCTGACGTCTCACTTCGAGGATCGTGAATCATGCCAGATTGGTTGTACAGCTGTACAGTTTATTTTTAGTAGGTATTATGCTTCAATAGACATTTTTGAAACTTAAGTGTGTACGAACGTGTAGGCGAATTGGTTCAGAGAAACTATTAAGAACACTGACAGTAGCAATTTGAGAATATCAGAAGCCAACGGGAGCTTGTGTACATATCTTGATTTGAAAAATGCGGGCATAGAAAGTGCTTTACTTCTGAAACCGTTTCGTTCCGAGTTTCGATCTTAATGGCGTAGTTTTTACATCATTACAACGTTGTGATTCTTTATTCAATATTGTATCACTGTTTTAACTGTAAATAGACACAAAGGAGGCCGGCCCTCTCACTAAAAAGGACAAGCATTGACTAAAATAATATAGTTAAATCCACACGGTGACGTCTAAAATAGAAATAATCTCCTTCACTTGGTTTTAATCCTACAACCAGTAGAACGTAATACGAATAAAAAGTGCTCAGCCCCAGTCACTATAAATATCTGAAGGGCAATTCTTTAACACGAGGCTGGCTACATAATTACAAACTTACAATCCCCTATTCAACTAGCCCTTATAATTATAATGTTTTTCTGATAAAGAGATGATTTCCAAACACAAAAAACATCCACAGTAAGATTAAGAGTAAGAGTAAGAGTAAGACTATTCGAAGCATTGCCAAGAGCCATGCTACCTACAAAATAGAAAGAAATAGGTTTCCCACAGAAAGTAAATAAGCTCTCTCTTTCTCAAAGCTGAAATGGAAAAAGGGTGGGTCCAAAGGTCGCGGACACAAACTTAAAGTTTTATCGTAAATATGCTAATTCAATGTTGGATCCTTGAACACTGAGGGCGCACTTAGGCCTCGTACGATTGATGAAGCTCTTAAAATAAATAAAAATATTGCAAAGGCCAGTTTATTTATAAAAAAAAACCAACCTTATGTTTGTTAACACTTTAAAGGTCTGATTTTAAAGGCCTGCATTCATGTTTTCTGTTGTTTAAGGAGCGCAACGTGTATTTTGTCCAATATGATAACTCATGAATATTTAAGATATGCATATTCATTTTACGACCGTTCAATATGAGCAGGTGAGTGTCATAACAGTTTCTTTATTAATTTGGACGTATAGCTATTAAATAATATAGGCCCAATTATTTCATAAACGTGTTAGTACAAAAACGTGCTAATCACAAACAAATCTTGCTAATAGCAGAAACAAGTCACCAGCCAGAATGCCGATACAGATTACATTGCTGTGATTGGTATCCCACTCATTTCTTGCTTAGAAAAGAAATTTGCTAAGCAGAATTTCCTGCTTAACAGCTTTAAGAAATTGAGTCATTTATCATAATTATTAGCGAGTCATTGCGTTACTTATATCTCAGCCCAAATTCATAGAGCTGATCCACATATACAGAAATAAGTAACGCTTTATAAATCATGCTTACCACAATGAGGCCACCAACCAAAATACCATGTCACAAGTACATATGCTGCTCATTTCTACTTAACAGGAAATTAAGCAATACTGTTCTACTTAAGCAGCTCCAAGAAATTAAACCCTGCTGCACGCCCTATATTGTCGCCACCTCCAGCTCCAAAGCGTTTGTGCGTATGTCTTACTACAAATAACTCATGTTATACCGAAATGTAAGAGATATTTACAATCTGAGAACACCCTGGTCTTTGAAGAACGTGTATGTAAAAGCCAAGTCCAATTGTTAAACTGTGCTGGAGCCAATGTTGGGAAGTAGGCGTGGCTATCATTGGAAGAACACATCACACTTACGAACAGCAATACACACAAGACTTGCATGCACAGTTGTGTGGTAAAAAAGTAGCTCTTTTTGTGGTTACTGGTTAAAACATTCATGAAATTTGGACCTTGTTGAAAAGACAAATATTTCTGATTCAGAGGTATAGTTATATACTGTATATCCGTTAAATGTGTTATACCTTCGTTGCATATTTTTATAGATTAATTTTTTTTTTTTTTTTTACAATATTTGTATATTTGGAATCAATCAAATTTTTTGAGAAACACAAGTGATTTTTAATTGGGCATTATATTTTATATATCAAATAAAACACAAGGGAAACTGACTGGATAATTTTTAAATAATTTGGGGATGAACAAAGAAAATTTACTAGAGCGGGATTTGAACCAACACCCTCCGGTTTATAGTGCCTGCGCTCTACCAACTGTGCCATAAATCCCCGTGTAGGGAGACTGCTAACAATTTTTCTTTGTTCAATCCTAAATCATCATAGTTTATATCAAAACATTTATGCCATTCTTAACATATACAGAATGTATATTATTATAATACAGGCTTATGCATTTTAAACAGAAAAGTTACATAAGCAAACGAGAAAATGAACCAGTATTGAATAAGTTGTAAATAGAAGAACCTTCTAGAACCATTTAGAAATAAACATAAAGGCGACACATTGGCATATGGGTTACTTCCCTTCTGGTGCCGGTACTTTTCACCCTCGGTGTGGACCCCGGTTCGAATCCCGTTTCGTATCAGAGACATGCTTGTGGACTGAGCATTCAGTCGCTATAGACCGATCTTTTTTGACCCGCACGCGCAAAGTCCTGCTGGCCGCGCTGCCCTTGCTGGGATGGGACATTGGCAGTGCAAGATTTTGAGCACAAAGACGCCGTCTTTTTAACTTTTTATGTGAAATAGGTGTTCAGTTTTCTCGACGATTTACACAATGACAGGAGAAAAAACAAAATGGGAGAGCTGGACAAGAGAGCTGTCAAAATGACGTAGAATATTATATACTTATTGAGTTTGAAACTAAACAGAAAGTGAATACTGAAATTCTATCGAAAAAACCTTGCTGATAAACTAACACTTTAATATATACCAGACGTTGCAGTTCCTGCATCTGCGCCATTTTCAGTAGTCAGCTTCCGTTTGCTTAGCTGCTAATGTATGGTCAGAGTTCTTAATGCCATGCTCTCCTGTCAGGGGAATTGTTTAAATCTTTTAATTTGCATTAAATATTAAAAAGACGATGTTTTCCCCATTTCTTTGGGTACAGAACAATTTGCCGTGCCAGTGTCCCAGCAATGGCCGTGCGGCGTGCTGTACTTGCTCATATAGATCGGGTCTGTGTAGCCCGGCGATCGCGTGGGTTTTCCTCCTATCTAATGGCTGAGCAATTCTTCGTAATCATCTACTCCTCGCAGTTCTAGTCAAGTCATATAGGTTACTGTACAAGGCCCTTCATAATCAGAAATATATCAGAATGTTAATAAGTAATGCAGTCTAGTTATAGTAATGGTTACATAAGTACTGTAGTACTTCATATGCAGGACAGTTTTTTCCAGGACTAAGTAGTCTCCTGAATTCCGAAATCTATTCTGCGGCAGTAGAACAAAACAGCAAAGTAGATGGTGTTACCGGTGAACTGAATAATATGCATAAATCGATGCATAACGAGAATAACGGAAGGCGTTTTCTCATGAGACAAATTTTAGACGTTGGTTAGGTTTTAATACGTTGTTACGATCTGAAAATCCCCAAACTATCCGGAAATGTTGGCTACCCAAAAGTTTGACTTTTCCCAGACGTGACAAAGATTCAAACAAGATCACACTGATTTAAAGAACACAAACAATTGTGATTTAATATATAATGTTACGCGTAACTCGTCAAAGATGATGATAACAATAAAATACTAACTAATATCAATTTACAATGCTGAAATTAAATAATCAAGAAAAGATCTTAAATTAATAAGAAGATCTTACGGGCGAGAGCTTGGCAGGCACTACCACGTAGAATGGTGGACTCCAAATCTGGTGAACACAGTTCAGTCCTTGTCGGTGCAAAGATGAGCAGCAACTGGG
>CM021538.1:9913323-9929216 GCA_010994315.2 Pisaster ochraceus | reverse complement strand
CGGGGTCATTTACGCATTATTACTCACGTGATTAGATCCAACACTGGAGTAGTTTTGAAAACACGTAAATAGTGTATATGAAAAAAAGAACCAATGCTGGAGTATGACAGTTTGCATAGAGTTATATAATGTAACTAGAAGGCGTACAAAACCATAAGACACGGCCCGACAAGAAGCTTATTTTTTTCCATTGAAAAAATGGTGCTGACCCATCGTAGATCACACAGCCAACATTTTGTAAGGGAAAATTTGTATTTAACTTACCAGTAGGGATTCGAACCCATGGTGGGCCAGCGCGGTTGTGTACAATTTGAGTGCTTCCTCTGTAGTTCTATTTTATAACTCTATGAGTAGTACATCGCCGTGTAGACGTCTAGACGCCAAGTCTTGAAGACCAGGAGCTTTTTTTACCCAAAGGCGCGGGTGGATGCCTGGACTACCGACCGATGACGTGAAGCTACTACTAACCCAAAGAACCCCCGTGCCTGGCCCACCTTCAAGCTTCTTTAAAGTCAACGAGAAGGTAAAACAGTAACACAAAATGATGATTTCTTACTCAAGATTCGGTATTTTTATTTAATTTTTCATCTTGAAAATTCGTGCATGCGGGGTCATTTTTGATCGAACTTTTGTTAAGAATCACTGCCCCTCGGAATGTACCGTGTAATGATTCATTGGTTCTCAGATCATCTCACTAAAAAATACATCATCATACCAACATAATACATCCGAAATTGTAGTTTGCTGACTCTTTCGGTCAGGGCGTAATAAATTATCAAACTTTTAGCCCCAAAACCCTCGTAAAACGACTAGTACACTTCCAGTAAACGCAAAATCGTGCGCCAAGCTTGTCCCAACCAAAGTGAAACACCTTTTTAAACCTCCAGTTTGGCACATAAAAGAAGTTAAACAATAATAACAAGTTGGAATCTCGTTGTCTTGCTGACCTGAACCTTTGACAAACAGCGCCCTCTGCCATTTTCAAGGCCTCATAACTCAAAGCGCATATAACATCACAGGAACTAATCAATCCCCCCAAAATTGTGTTGTTTTCCTTTTGCTTTATAACCTAATATGGTGCGCCATTTGGACTTCACAAAATGGCGGACCGTGTTGGGTCACGTTTTAAAAGGAAACACACACATACAATTTCGAGAGATATTTGTGTGAATAGTTGTATTCTACTTTTAAAACATCTTTCCAACCATATTAATTTACAACAACCGCTTTTTATAGCCCAATGCGCCCAATCCACAAGCAACTTGCCCATTTAACCTGATGGTGCGGAGAGTTAACCGATGCAGGGGCTAAAGGGTATCCAAACAGTAGCTCCTCCCCTGGCCACTAGCATCACAGGACGAAGATAACCGGTGTCACACAAACATCCAAGTTTTCCGCTCAATTGAAAACCGCCCCCTATTGACCAAAACGTATTGGCATCAAGAAATATTTCAAAGTTTGTTTTTAATTATAGACTGGTCCCTTGTCTTTATCTTTGCGGTTAAGGCATACGACATAAGACATAAGACATAAGACATACGACATAAGACATAAGACATAAGACATTATAGACAGGCACTGGTCTTACAGGCCCAATGATTTCATTAGATGCAATGATTTCATTGGACAAACGTGATGTGACGTAAGCTTTTCATATATTGTGTTATGATTGTCCAATTACCACATTTACTTGCTAATTACCACAGAAAGTGACCCCCCGAAAATGTGCTTTTCCTAAACCGACTTTGCAACTGCTGCCAGTTTTTATGAAGCTTCCCTCCATTTCTCAAGCCAATTAGGAACAACTTTATAGCTGAAATGTATCAAGTCTCCCCAAAGGTTTAAGCACAAGACCCCCAGGTTGTGATCACTTGTCATAATTACACAATCTATTAATTGCATGACCCCTTTTTATATTTTAAAAGTTGAATTGTGGCAACCAGAATGGCGAACGAAATTTTGCCTACCTTTCCATTGTTGATAAATAAACTGCGCTGGTTGGCATGGACGGCTGATGTTAGCAAACCATCCAATGGTGTTAAAGAGGTTTTAACCAAATTCAACATTTTCTGCCAACTTGAAATTAAATAAAATACCTCTCATGATTGGTTGCTTAGTTTCCAACATATCCACCAACAAAAAATATATATTTGTGTAACATTGTTAGAAACTGTGGATGTATGTGTTTGCTTTGCATTTATGATTCTCCATAGTTTTGCCAACTTCGCTTGGGCTGTGACGTTGCAAAAGAAAGGTCCATTTAGCGTAATGCACCCTTTTCTCGGAAATGTGCGCATGCTCAAAACTAAATAAACAATGGAATATTACCTTTTTCTTTTGATCTATTTGGATGTTGGCTCTGTAATCGTTCAAATTGTTTGGTTAAAATATTAATTATGCTTCCTTTATTTTTATTGTGTTACTGATCAAATAGTTTTTAACTCACAGGACCAAAATGTAAGACAGCCTTGGCGCCTATTTAGTTTTATTTATTCGTTATTGTTATTGTTGATATTCTTGTTACCTTGGATCCTTACAATGAAGACGTTGAAATTATTTTGCTAAATAAAACTATACAATATGTTGTATTTCAGTTTGTTGTAACCCCAAGATAGTACCATTGAGTAGAATTTAACTGTGCTAAAAGAATTCGCCCTTATTAAAAATGAACAGATAAAAACATAAACGAATATAAACAAAAACAAAAACCGAAATGAAGAAAATAAGAACATTTAAAACCTGTCATGTGACGTCACCTCCTTGTAACAACTTATGAAACCAGTGTCCGTTTTTAGACACACCTTGACCCTATAGAATCGAGTCTTCGTGGCCGATGCAGGTTCGTGTCGTCGTCACTGTAACAGTGTTATTATTATTTTAAAACCCTGGGACCCTGGGATATCGATTCTAAGTGAGGCAGAGACCGATACCGATCAAACCGAATAATCATGTCTGGCTTGTCCCAACCTGCCCCAACCGTCTTGAATTTACAACTTGAGCAAAATGAAATTTCGATCGTTTCCCAAGGAAACACAAACTACCTTGGGAGAACTTCCGGATAACGACATTGTATCGATAACTAAAATACGTCCGTTGTGGCCAGTAATTAAATTATGGATTTGGTTGTTTTATTTTAAGGATAAGAAGGGAACTCACTAGGTTTGCGTGCGTAGAGTCGAATAAATGAGAGGGGAATCAATGAGCAGGCAAGTTGTCTTCGTTGAATTTGTTGTAATTTCGGAAAAGATCACTAAAAATAGCAACTGGATGTTGTTTTCTTTTGTTACTTTTATATTGCGATATTCGTATATGTTTTATGACCTTGCGAGTTGTGGCATTTTTGGGGGCTGGCAAGTTGCACTTTACTTAACACGGATATTTCTTTATTGTGTGTCATTATTTGTTATATTAATTATAATTTGGGTTTGAACAAAAACAAAATTGACTGGAGTGAGACTTGAACCAACGACCTCCGGCATTAATGTTGGCGGTCTCCCTGTATATAAAGATCAAAATCTTTGGTCGTGGTGCCAGTCAGAAGTCATACAACCGTTAGCTACCGTGTAGCCAGGGATCACACCCAAGTTTACGATACAACCTGGAAGTGGCAGCCAGGGGATCACCTTAACCTTGGTTAAGTTGCGATACCTGGGCCAGTTTTTCATAAGCATTACCGCACTTTGAGTGATATACTGCCTTTTGCGAATTGACCCAAAACATTCAAAGTCTAGTTTCGCTTTAACCAGATCGAAATGAAAGCAACCGTACACAAACTCCAGTACGAAACGTAAACCGTTATTCGACGTTGTACTCGTAAAAACGTGACCGCTTAATTTGATGGAATTCCACAAATTGGTTGCAGTGTGTGTTGATTGAAAACAAGAATATTAAAGCGAAAGTAGTCATCTCAAACCCAACGAAGCATCTCTCATCCACCAACTGCCAAGGCCTCTAGCCCACATCTATTTTACCTTTTGTATATATCATATGGCAACCCTGAAGTGACCTCGCTCCACTAGTAGATTGTGAATCGATTTTACTACCATTTCTAAGAAAACTTCTTTCATCAAAATTAAACGAGACCCTGGAGGTAAACTGATCTGATCCCCTCGTTTTGAAAGATGAACAAACATCAAACACTCTAAAACGGGAAGGTAGTGTGAGACCCTCATTGATTGTAGAACTCGTTCTAAACTGCAATTTGCACGGAGGTCCCACACGCAGTATCAATAATAGCATAACTGCAGTGGGAGGAACAACCCATCTTTGAGAACATTTGTAAGTGATGTTATTACTTTGCCTGCCGAAATAAGAGCAAAGAACAAAACTTAAAGGGGACGCACTGCCTCAAGTTCATCAGTGCCCATGCCAGACACATTTCAAAAATAATGTATACAAATGCGTATTAAAAGTTGGCATTAAAATTTAAATGGAAAGCAACACTTTTTCAACGTCAACGCTACAAATGCACTGGAAAAAACCTAAAATTAACTCATGTCTATTCCAGTTTCTGTGAATCGAACGCTATGTCAATAAAAACCCTATAACTCAAAGACACAAGATTAAGGACATAGCGACAAAAGCTGTAACAAAAAAAATGCAACTTTAAAAGAAAATGAATACAACAAATACAAATTAAAAGACAAAGAAACATCTTAGTCGAAGGAGTAGTCAGCGGTTACACTCTAAAAACGCACTGGGTCAGAATTGACTTGGATTCTGGGGGTCTGTACTGGGGGCCTGACGTAATATAAATGGGACTGACCCGGAAAATGGTCCAAAGTGTGAATTTGACCTTGACTCTGCGTTAGTTTGACCAATGTTTGGGTCATTTTTTTGACACAGATTCTGAGTCAAACTGACCCAGAAATTGATCAGGCCCAACGGGAACTGATAAAAGTACCGGTACCTCAGGCCGCTTAAAAAGTAAATAAATAAATAAATAAATAAATAAATCACCAAACCATCAATCATTTCTCATTATGACTACCAAATTTACCTTGAAAAATGTAGAAGGTTGGGTCTGAACTCGAGCTTGGTCTAACTGAATAAAGGGTTACCTCAAAGACACCACACAACTGAAAGAAACCACCCGGTTTCGGGGAAACCTGGGAAGGCGTAGAATGAAAATGCGGTTGCGTGACTTAGATTGATAAACGTCAAATGGGTTATCAAATTCCATATCATCTTATCGATAAAAAGTTGTCAAATATTTGTGTCACAAAGTTTGTCCAACTACTTTTGGTGATGGGGAACGTTTAACAATGCATTGATATCACAGTATCATACTCTCATGACTTTTAAAGGCATGGTATACTTTGGTAATAACTCACACAGTTAATGACCATCAACTTACTTGGTAAAGAGCACTGGAGAGCTGTTGATATTGTTTTAAACATTGTTAGAGGCGACCCCCTTCGAAGTAATGTATTTCTAGCGCAATAGGTATGTTTTCACCAAAGAACGGCTTCGGGCATTAAGCCTTTCTCATGCATCTGAAATCACACGATTCCATGCAACAAGAATGTTTTTCTTTCATTTTCTTGCAACTTCGATGACCAATTGATCTAAATTTTTCCCATTTTGTATTTATTTTATAAATAGGTTGGTGTACACCAATTGAAGATACTGGTCTTTGACAGTTACCAAAAGTATACGCTGTCTTTAACGGATCGCGCCTTGATGAACAAGAATATTATGCCGCGTTGTTATTATCGTCGTTTCATATAAAGTGGATATTATTTGCCACTCCTTTAGTCTCTTTTTCTTTTCACACTAATTGATTTTATGTGGGAAATTACTGATCGAAATAAAGCTTCCCAATTGAACAGAGGCGAAGGAAGGGCATTTTAGATGGGATCGGATATGGTATGGCAGTTTGCCGAATCCCAGACTACTTACAATTATTGTTCTCCAATATTTCAAGAAAGACTGTAGTGTCCAGCATGGAAGTGGAACCTCACTGTACTTTATTACTGTCAAAACAATAGTGCCTGAAGGCTTAATTGTCACCCTCTTTTGTTAAAAGGAGACACATCCCAGCCAGATTTTCTTCGTCTTTGCCATGTTCCCTGTGTACGATAGTAGAAAACGAACACATAATTCTCGTTCACTACAACAATTTGGGACAGACTTACTCCTTTTTCATTGTGGTGATTTTTTACGTTGCCACATTAGATTACCTTTTCAGTGCTTCCAGTAGCTCAACCTTTTCAGAACATTCCTGGCAAACCTATATAGGATATTAAATTCTAGAATATATCAAATAGGCCTGGATCATCGGGAACAAAGAATAGCTGACAAGTTCTTGTGGTTTGCACACATTTACCAAACGAGTTCACAGGTTTTTTTCACTGGTATACAAAGGGGTTTTACTTCACTATCGTATTATACAAAGAAATAGAAGTGAAAGAGCCTGTTAAAATAGACAACGGGAACAATAACTCTCAGCATCCAGGCATTGTTTATTTGGGTTTATTTATTTGTTCAAAACCAACCACAATTGAGATTTCCAAGAAACAAAAAGATAAATACAGATATTTTTTTCCCCGGGTCAGTATTTGGCAAATATATATATTCTACATAGAGAAGATAGGGAAACAAGAATATGAATGGGGGAAAAAAAAGGAGGGCAAAGTTTGTTTTCAAACACAAGACCCTTTCAGCTTACACCTTTTTTTAACCACATCAATATAAGCAACCATGCTTGAAGGTCGCACAAGCCTCGATATTCCTAAAGCTTAGGTCCACTCCACTGATTCGATAGCAAATTCAAAGGATGATTGCAAGCAGGTTTGGGGTTTTGTTTTTTTGTTTTGTGGTTGTTGTTTGTTTGGGTTATTTTATTTTTTATTTTATTTTTTTTTTTTGGGGGGGGTGTTTTCGTGTTTGCTTGTTGTTGACTTTCACTGAGTACATTCAACCCAACTTTCTAGTTTTACTTTTGTTAATGAAAACATTTTAATAAAAATAATAAAAATAAATAGCACAGTGTCAACAACATAACTTAAAAAAGACATAAATCAAATGTCATTTTCGTTTATAAAAGGACAACACTTCAGCAAGCGATTTTGTGTTTACCCAAGTTGTTTTTTCTTTGCCTCCTTTATTCAATTCTATTAATAAAGCACAGATTCAATCACATCTACCATTGAAACGTGACTGTATGTCCGAATGTTTCCCGCTTTCAAAAGGTCGACATAGTTATTGAAATCAGACATTTAGCCTAACTCAGTCTTCCACAAAACAATAATGTACAGTATTTTTAGACGATAAAATTGTCTGTACAGCTTCTTGCGCACAATATTAGCGGTTACTTTAGCCTAAACACAGAGCTGCTACACTCTACAGTGGAAAACCACGAATACAGTTACATACGGCCAGAGATCGTCTGCATACACAGCTCCCGAACTACTTAACTTATAACTTGCTTACCAGAAAGGATCACAGCCCAAATGCCGGAGTGTATGTATTTGTCTGTAAAATACAGTAGGCCATAACAATATTGGAACTATGTACATGTACTGTGAGTAATATTGTTGCATGACTTCACCTCCACGAAACAAAGCTTTTGATTGCTATTTTTAGTACTGTGTATACTTTTTACTGCAGGTGTTCTTCTACCTGTAAGTTGGCATGACGTGGACTGGGGTCGAGCGCATTGGACGAAGTTCTTGTGGCCGAATCCCCCGGGTGTGGGTTCGACTCCCGGTCATGATACCAATGTGGCCTTGGGCAAGACAATTGCTTCTCTTAACCCATGAGTATAAATGGGAACCTGCGTTGGCTGATGAGATTGTTTTGTGTTGGGATTAAAAACCTTAGCGCTGATGATATGAGCAGCTTGAGGTTGTACGCACAGCTCCTCGGGGAGTTAAGAAAGTTTGAGGAATGGTCTAAGATGCCTGATGAACTGAAATATTGATGTTGTATAATCCGCCTTGATCTAGTTCTGAGAATATGCGCGCTATATTAGAACTGCATTCCCCCGAAAAGCAACAGTGATTTATGTGGTCTTCAACTAATTGTTTTCATCGACTTTGACAGCTCTTCACAATGGAATAGTTTCGCTAGAGGATTAGCTTCACAGTTCAACCAAATCAGTTCACTGATGCTTCAGTTAAGCATACTACTGGAAGTCATTGTACGTCTCTCGCGGGTATCATCTGACTAGGTACGTATATCGTCTTGTAATTGTTTTGTCGGTGTTGACGGATATTCTGTCTCTCATGAAGTTTTGTCGTCCGGGAAGTGTTTGTTGTTCTCGAGGCTTGGACGAGGAAATTGTATCTCTGTGGATGGTTAATGTCACAGGTTTCTTCCTGGATTGTGTATCCTCTAGGCCTATGGATTGTTGTTGCCCTCATGGCAATTATCAGAACAATATTCTGACGGTATGAGATGTCATTGATTATTTTATTTCGAAGAATACATTCCCATGCGAAATCATCACGAGTTTCAAGTTTCCGGATTAAAAAAAACACACCTTAATATATAACGAAAAGCGAAAACCGAAGGAGAACCAAGAGAGAACAAACTAACAAATAAACAAAGGTGAAACGGGCGGAATTAAGAAAGCGATATTGTACTAAATCTTTGGTGTTTGGGGGAAATTTGTCTGGACACCGTGTGTATTTTCTTGTGTGTTGCCCGAGGAAACCGGTCAACAAGGGTACTATTGAACCAGAAACATCGGGGTTAACCTCTACTCTTCCACAATAAGTGTTCTGAGTTCTTTTACTTACACTTCCAATCCAAGTACACGGATCTACGGCGTCCCATCCGAAGGACAAAACAGTTATGGCAAAGTGTCTTTCCCAAGGACACAAACGCCACGACTGGGACTCAAACCCACACTCTCCTGATCAGACACGCCAGAGCTTGAGTCCGGCGCTCTTAACCACTCGGCCATGACTCGGACAGCATAGTTTTACACCCTGGCCAAACTCTTAAGATTAACTGTGCAGGTGTTTTCATGTGTAATTCATTGCGAGTACAGACATCTTTGTGTGTTATGTAATCTAGAATACTTGGCAGCCAAAACAAGTATACCTTATCCCTTTTAATGCTGATTATAAGCGATCATCGGTATCTGCATTTTCTAGGCCATCTCTTGTGATAACTGTAAAGTGACACTAGGATCGTGACACTGTCTTATCCGAGATGACCTTCTTTCCTTTTTGTTTGCATGTGCATTTTAACGGTTTGTTGTCACTCGAATTCGAAAGCGTGCCAGTTTATAACTAAGAATATTTCAGAAGAAAAGAAAAAAGTGTTCAGGAACCATGTTCACTGTCACCATTTGACATGTCTGATAAATACTGAACAATAGACAGATACAAATCGTATTCATGCCATGACTTGTAAGGACATTACAGCTGGAATAAAATTATAATTCTGCTGGTAAGGTGTATAAATCATTATTATATGATATTATAATGTTGCATAAAGTGGGACAATGCCACATCCAGAAATATGCAAAATGTATAAACACTGGTCGGCAGGTTTTGGTTCAACAGTCTCCTCCTTAAAAAAAATAATAACAATTATTACCAAACACAAATGACAAATAAATAACTGCTGGCCTTGGGTCTCGCCTAATTGAAAATTAACGAAAAAGCCGTAACATTACCCCCCAACACGTAAACCAACAAACTTTCATCTGGTGGTTTCAATACAATTTCAGATTTCTAGCAGGACTTTTTTGTATTGCAATTAGGGGCGCAACCCTGACCAGCGTACGTGCCTCCAGGGAGCCATCGCGATTGTTCCACAGACAGTAATTGGCAAACCTTAACACACACACATCCTCGCAGTGACATACGTGACTGTGGGGCAGTGATCCACTCACTTTTCGGGGAAAGTGAGGAATTTTTGGAATGCCTGAGGATTATAGGTGGGTTTAGAATCCTTGGTATTTTCTTGGAAGTTTTCTCTTTTTTACCTACCGGTATGTTTACTTAAACCGACGATTTAACCTGGGCTTGATCGGGGTAAGGGGCGATATTTGCCGGACTTATAAAATATTTCATGTTGTTATCAATTTCCTTCACTATTTGCTTCACAATGGAACTTTTCCGTCAAAGTAGAGAAAAATCAGCCCACAGATCAGAGTTGCTAATTATTTTGATAATTTCGTCTATTGCATAGTTTTCCGCACCAATACTGGCTGGCTAGAATAAAGAACAAAGAGCTCAGTGAGTAAAAAAGACCAGGATATCAGTGTTTAAGACTTTAATTACCTTGAGAGCAGTTTATATTTTTAAAGACAGTATCAGTATTTCAACAGGCATCCCTGGGGTTCTATACAATCAGTAACAAGTAAAACAGTAAAATGCAGAGCAATTAAGAAAGCCATGGATCAATAAAGAAGAAGAAGAAAAAAAAGAGAGTTTGATTTGATCATTTTAAAAAGAAAACCCCCAAAATGATAATGACAACCGCGGCTTTCTTTTTGCACACCCACTGTTTGTATATGGTTTCCATGTTCAATTAAACTCACGAATGTCGATAAAACCACACATTTCAGAACCAAACATTCCTGGTGATTCCCCGCCACATGTTTAGATGGTTGGTGGTCAGATTCACCACAGACACCTACCTCCATTTATCTGTGATTAGTCAGAACACTGCCAGACCAACGTTGAAACGTATGCCTGGGAGTGTATTTATTTCCAGAAAATTGTCAAGAGAAGAGACTCGGCATTTTCTCCAAATTGCCCTCGAGGTTGACTAATTGACTTTCCACCTCCAGTGCCATCGCTTCACAAGTTGACGAGTATTAATCTGTGTCGGAAACCGGGAGATAGTTTGGGGATTTCGGTATCTGGACTGCGAAGGGTTAGAAAGGGGTGCCAAATTTAAGTCCAAGTGCGCAGACTAATAGCTTTGTACTCTATGCAGAAACCATTAGCGGCCGCAAACGGCTGCAAGAACTTGGAATACCATAGCGGAAGGAAACACTTTCCCTCCTCCATGATTTCTCCCACTCAACCGACAAGGTCATGACCTGAACTGACATTTTCTAGTGTTTCCCAAGCTAACATTATTTCCCTATGTTTCAAAAACGAAACAAAATTTCGGTTTGTATTACTTTTTCAGACACTGAAAACTAAGTTTTCAAAAAATAATGATAATTAAATAAACAATATAAAACATTTCTTGACTGGTGGTGATGATTATTCATAACTAATTGTTATCTTAAAGTGTTTTAAGTCATCGTGTCTGTCCGTTGACACTGGTTTAACAAACGGGAACCAAAGTCTGACAGACCAAGGACGGTCTCAGTTTTATTTTGTGTACAAAACCGAGTAATTGGAGAACATAGGCAAGAGTCGATTATCGGTAAACAAACGTGAGAGTATCTCTGTGTCTCATTAAACGGGGTGTTCTTTTTAACCAATAGTAGTGGAAGAGGATTTGAACGTTTCTTGGGAAAGTTTTGAATTAACTAACAAAAGGGCAATGTCATTTGAGCAATTTTTGTTTTCTGTGACTTTACGGTCAGTTATGTAAAAATCCTTGACCAATTTGTGGAAGAAAACCCCCCAGCATTCTTACAAAATCCATTAACTAATTGAAGGGGAAATGGCTGCCCTACACCAGTTCGGCACTAATTGACTAATTATTTTACCTGTTGATATTTAGACCAGCAATTAGCCAAATATTGGGGACAAACTGAACATTTTCTTTTTGGAGTGTGGAGAGAGGGTCCCGCACGGGCTATCCCCGAACCCCACAGATTTATGTCCGCACATGGGACTGATTTCTACTCACTTTATTCTCACTTTGTCTGCTTTGCTCTCTGAACTCTGCGCTTTGAATATCACAGTCCTGTAAAACTAAACTTGTAAAGTTCATTAAATATTTGGGTGCGGTTTTGAGAAATGCACCTTGTTTATACACTTGTCAAACGAATACGCATTGCAAAGCCCTTTGGAATCGCATGAAGAAATCCTCATCCCGAGCCATTACATTTAATTGCTTCTCTTCATCCAGGAATACATGGGTATGAGTCTAATGGTTGTTGATGTGAATTAAAGCAACCATTGCGATTTTTTAACTGCCGGAGTCAATGAGGTGTTGACGGTCTTAGAAGTGATGAACAGCCGCGGCTAGCCGTGGGTCAGGACTACAAGGTCTTCAATGCAGTTTTGTGAAATAAACTTTTGCGTATTCTGGAGCTCCTGGTAAATTGAGTTTATTGATCAAGAACGGTCTCCAAAGTAGTTGTTTGCCAATAAGAAAAATTCAGTTTCAAGTAATGACTATTTATAGATTTTGATTTAACTCTTCGAGTGTATTTGCATTTTTCACTTGAAGTCATTTTGGTCATTTACGGATATGAGATTTCAACTAACAATATTATCATAGCACTGAGTTGACGATATGTCTGATGAACTGGACCAAGGGGTACCGAAGCGCTGAGATACAAAGTTGACATTTAATATACAGTGACAATGGCAACAGTTGGCAGCGGACTAACTGACCGGATCTAAAGCCATTTATCCTTCGACTTATTCATGGGTCTTATTCATTCCCATAATTGTCATGACATGTCATTAAGGGAATTAGAATGACGTAATGGTATCTTCCCCCGTTTTTCACCTCAGCTAATCCTGGTTCGGATCCCGCCCTCTCGAGCCGGACCCTCGCACTCGGAACAAAGGAAAGCCTATTTTGTTTACGAGGAAATTACTATGGCGTGTGATATGTATACGACAATATTTTGTTATAATTTTGAATTCAGAATTTTGGCCCTTCAAAATGACCATGGATAAGCTGACATTTTATTTCACAGCACGATCAACAGGTTCCGTGTTTTGACCTCGAGTGTTGCATGACGAAAACTTATAGTAGAAAGAATAACCAAGTCAGCTGTTGACTACATTGTGGGTTTTATTCGCAAGCAATCTAATGATAAAGGAAAAACAGGTTTAATTTAAAGAACAGAGTTTTTAAAAAATGTGATTTATGAGTAGGGCGGGGCTCGTTTTGGCTCGGTATGACCAGAAATACCGTCTGAACTAACCAAACATTCCACGGGAGACTACCACAGTTTCCGGGTCACCTACCCGAGGTAGGATAAAAAAAAACTCATTCGAAGGCCAATCATTACAGACCGTGCAAGTCTCGCGCGTTTTCGTACTTTTTTTTAAAACGAACTCTCGCACTTTAACGGGTCCCCGTTCAAATACGCGTGAGACTTCCACAGTCTATTGAGAACATAACTGTTAGTTTAAAAGTGCAAGACAACATACACAAAGTAAGTCTCGATGTACTTGTTTGTTTTCAAAACATTGTGTATAAACATGTGCCTGTTGCTAACAACCTATCTTTAAAGCGAGGGTATATATCTTTAGTATAAACTCAAAAAATGTGTTACCGTAAAATAAACTTACTTGGTAAGAAGCACTGCAGCTGTTGGTAATGTTTAACATTTTGAGAAACACATCCCTTTTAAATAAGGAATGGGGTTTAGAGAGAGAGAGAGTAATTCAAAAAGATTTCAATTTGAGAAACGCTCTGCATGAAGTGTTCTCGAATTGTTTATTACAATGACGGATTATTCTGCCTGCTTGGACATAACCTTTCCAGATTTTTGGCAGAATCTCAAGACGCTACCAGCTTTTGTACTGAACTTTTCACAGGTAAGTTTGATTGCATATGTCTACATTTAGGGTCTAAACAGTACACATTACATCAAGGATCACTTTGGCTTATATTTTACTACCGTAGCAATTATTGGTAAACTCATTTATTTGTCAGTGTAGTTGACAGTAGCAAGTTGAGTGTCGACTGCGGAACTACTCTTTAATGTGGTTTAGAAAATATTTGGACAACTGCGTTTATCAAGAGGAAAGTGGGCGGTGCCGGGCGACGGCTAGTGTAGGGAGTAAGTCAACGCAACACCCCCTAAAACTAACGGATTATCACACGCCCACCCACCCCCTTCCCATCGATTATTACTGCGCCTATCACTGCGCCCCTAAAGCACTAGTTATTCTGAAACTGTTGTCGCAAACTGACAGAGGAAATCTCGTTTTTGAGCAATCAATCTTCGTTGACGTAATTAATGTTGCAACTATTTATCTTGTACGATTTGGCATTGTGTTGAAGTTTCATTGCATTGATTGTTACTGAATAAATAGAGCGTGGTGACGGTCACCAGAGAGTGAATCGTACAAAGGCATTAGCCTTCCCTCACCGTTATCAGCCTTGCGAGTCCCGCGATGTGCTCGTTGGTCGTATGCGCTCGTACACGGTCTTCCAAGAAAGAGGTATACACTCTGACAACTCATCCGGGTCGGAACCCGGATAAGGGTCCCGTGGGGCTTGACCCATTTTGGGGGTCAGTCTGACCAGGAATATGCGTCTAAATGACCCACAAAAAGGGTCAAATGGACGCAGAATCCTACTTAAAATTCCGTTTTAACCACTTTTCGGGTCGACCTGACCCAGAAACGGGTCAGGCCACCTGAGGCCCGTAATTCGAGTCAATGCTGACCCGGGAGTGATCGACCAGTGGCATGGATAAGTGTTTAATAGTGTGTCGGGGATGATTTTGCAAGAAACCTCACTAATCGAAGTAAGCAACAGTTATAGCTGGTGGTTCTTTAAGTATTTCCTTGACTTTCACAGTATTTCGGACGGAAACTTTGTTCTTAACGGGGGTTTTCTATCAAGCCAAATGTGGAAAACATTGGGCTTGAATAGTAAACTTTACATTTTGAGGATGAAAACACCAATGAAAATCACAACTTATGCTTCATACCAACCTGTCCATTCTGGGACGGACAATTTGACCTGACACTGATAGATGGCTTCGTCATTCCCAACCACGCCCTTAAGCGTGGGCTGTTTGGCCCCGTCATTGCCATAACAGTTTTGTTGGGAACTCCTGTTCCAATTAACCAACTTCTCTTGTAAAAAAAGTAAACATTGTTGTTACTGTTGCGTGGGATGGTTTTTCCAGGAACATCCTCGGCACTAATTGAAAAAAAGAATGTCGGTAAATATTGTTGACTTTCCTTAGAAGTAGTCCCCATGGTTACCCTTCTAGATACAATGAATGTTTAAAGGCAATATATACTTTTGGTAAATATCAAAAGCCAGTATCCTCACTTGGTGTATACCTACATTTGCATAACAAACCTGTTAAAATTGGGGCTCAATTGGTAATCGAAGTTGCAAGAAAACCATGAAAGAAAAAACACCCCTGTTGCATAGAATTATGTGCTTTCAGAAAGGCCTCATGCCTGAAGCCTTTCTAAGATTCAATTTGTGGGGTGAAAAATTTCCCTATTTTCTAAAACTACATTACTCCAAAGGGTGTCGTTTCTAACAATGTTTTATAGTGTCAACCCTCTCCACTGCTCTTTATCAAGTAAGTTGTAAGGTCATTCATTTTTGGGTTAATTACCCAAAGGTATACCCTCTCAATGAGCATCTGTCTTCCGTCATATCTTGGACGGGAATGACATATCTTGGTGAATTAAAAGCGCTCCGTCTATTCTGCATTCTGTAATTTAACCATAAGTACATGCACTCTTATTGTATCTTATGCTATTTCACAGCCAGTGTGAGTTTTGCCAACCTTGGTGTGGCATTCATTGCCAAACTACATTACAACTCACAATTCTTACAAAACCTACAAATTTTACCCAAACTGAAAAAGGGCTTGTAATGGATTGGTTTAAATGTTTCAGTGTAAAATGATAATTGTGTTTCAAACCAGTCAGATGCTCCACATTGTAATGAAAACAATGATTTGGCTATTCGAATTTGGTGGTGATTGAAACAAATCCAATTCCATTCCATTAAGAAAACTATGAGATTTTATTATTCAGGACAGTGGCGTCACCAGGGGGGGGGCAGGGGGCCTGCCCCCCCCC
>CM021538.1:9878115-9906349 GCA_010994315.2 Pisaster ochraceus | reverse complement strand
CTGTTTTGTTCTCGGTCTCCATAAGGTAGTGAATATGAAGGCACACACACACACGCAAACCTAATAGTAAAAATGGTCTTTTTCATGATTACACCGTAAGCTAAAATTAGGCCTACACGAAGATTCACCGTGGAGTTAAACAATTAGTAAGCTGCCGATTGTGCAATTATCGGATGAGACATTTCTAGCAACAAGTTTCGTGGAATTGTAGATGGCGTATGACCCGATTTAGCTTAGAGAAGGCACGGCCCGGATAAAGAACGTACGCGGGTTTTACTATAAACATGATATGTTTGTTTTTCTTTGCATGTTGTTTGCGATCGGGTTAAACTATTATAAGACATGTTGCCGATACCGTTGAAAAGGCAACTCTGTTTTTATTGTTTTGTTTTGATGAAGGGATATTTATCAATAAACATACACATCAGTGGTGGTTCTAATTTACCTGTGTTACCTCACCTGACTGATCTGGCCGATTGGTGTGTGCTCAAAGAGGGACGGGGTGTTAATTTATAAATTAGGAGATAAACATCCTATAAGGCAGGTAATTGCAACTGACAGGTTTCATTGTGCGGTAAGTGAACTCATATCCTTCCTAGATGAATGATCATTGACTGGTACAAGTGATCCAGCGGTAAGGGGAAGGACGTAAACACCATAAACTATGTAACCCTTGTAAATTCCACAGCCTTTCTGGCGGGCAAAATACTGCACTCGTCATGGGAAATTTCACATTTAGTGTCATCTTGTCTCCATAACTACAAAGAGTTAAAAAAAAAACCAGCTGAACAAGTTTGGAGATGTGCTCTCCTTTCTTTATATCAAAAGTTGAAAAAAAATCAGACAGTGCAATCTCCTTGAAATGTAAGATTGAACGTTTCCTTTCATTAAGCTGTGTACAAAGTGTGCCTGCAGAGAAAGTCCAGGCTTTGTGGCTCTGTGATGTCACAGGTCACATGGTGTACATGTGCACATGTACTACTTGCATGCTTTGTATACTATACGCCTCCCTCTCCATAACACTATTATGGGGATTATTTTGTTGTTGACCACAGTGAGTATTTTATATTTTATTTTATTATAATGTATCTTGAAAATTACATTCACCCTTGTGCACTGGAACCCAGTAATACACCACGGGAACTAATGAATATTTCTTGAACCTCAGCGGACACGTAAAGGGAGGGGGGGGGGGGGGGGGGGGGGGGGGGGGACTCCGGCTTACTGTTGGAGGAGTTCGTGTGTGTTCGCAATAAACTCTAATCGATTTGCATGTCAAAATAAAAAGTTTAGGGTTTGGGGATGATTTTCTCTGACATGACAGCTGATCAAAGGAAATCATTTTGCGGGTCAATTTGTACCATGTTTCCAAATTTGTAGAAGTAAGTTTAGACTAATCAAACTATTACTTATTTTGTAAACTCAACGGCTAACTTTTATTTTATTACGAGTCATTAAATATGGAGAAAATCTTATACACAAATGTGGTTTACCGCAATGAAAAGAAGTTGCTTTCTGTTGAATCACTTCTTGCGTAAAGCGTGTAATTTTTTGTTTGTTTGTGTTGTGTTTTTTGGGGGGAGCGGCAAAATGGTAAACAGGCCGGTTAGCGAGAAGCTTGTTCTGTGGTGAGGACGGCTATGCATGAGGAAATATATTGAGGGGCGGTTTGTTTTTATACAGTTGTGTGAAATCGGTTCACGTGAAAGGTGTGTTTCTGTTGTTGTTACTTCACAGGTAGCCTGGACTGATCATTCGTGACGAGGCTTCACTGAGAGCCTGTTTACCGTATCATCCTTATCTCCAATCCAACATGGCGCCCATCCTCACCGCATTCGCAATCATGCAGTACTTTATTTGCATTCTCGTTGTTTGCAGAATAACCACAGTCATCGGCATTCCAGGTAACTTGACATTGTATTATTGTCCACAGTGTTACTGATAATAATGTTTAGTCAATGGTTTATTGTATAAGTGCAATTTCACGCAAACGATCGTGCTATTCGTCTTTGGGTAATGGATCCGTGGCGTGTGTAAGGTTTGCGGGAGCGTCTTTTCCAGAGAACACTTTTCAGACTTTTCAAAACCCCGTCCTCGGCTTTGGCTCTGGCAAAGGCTTCGGTTTTGGTCAAAGGCTTCGGCTTTGGCCCTTCACAGGCTTAGCTTTTGCTCTGTCACAGGCTCGGCTTTCGCTCTGTCCATAGAGCAAGGAGCCGTCAAAGGCTTCGGCTTTGGCTCTGTTAAAAGCATCGGCTTTGGCTCTCACCACAGTCTCGGCTTTTGGTCTGTCCACAGTGCAAGAAACTGTCAACTGTTTTTTAAGACTTCCACTTTAGTTTTGTCAAAAGCTTCGGCTTTGGCTCTGTTCAAGGCTTCGCTTTTGCTCTGTTCAAGGCTTCAGCTTTGGCTCTGTCCACAGAGCAAAGTACTGCCAAAGGCTTCGGCTTTGGCTCTGTTCAAGGCTTCAGCTTTGGCTCTGTTCGAGGCTTCAGCTCTAGCTCTGTTTAAGGCCTCGGCTTTGGCTCTGTCAAAGGCTTCGGCTCTGGCTCTGTAAGGCTTCAGCTTTGTAATGTCAAAGGCTTCAGCTCTGGCTCTGCCAAAGGCTCCGTCTAATGTTTGGAAGTTAAGTTTGTTTATATTGTATTGATTAATTATTGGAGACGAGCCTCGGCCGGAGTCGTTAACCAAAGCAATGGTTTCAAAGGCCCAATGGTCGATGTTAAAATCAACATTACGTGAATGTGTTTTAGTCACTAAAAAACAACTGAATAACCCGATCTGTGGTTCGTCTTAACTTGAGCTTAACAAATATCCAGGAAAGATTAAACCTTTAGTACCACCGTTTTTCCCCTTAATATCGGTAGTTGTATGAATTTAACCACTGCACAGTAGTCACTGCAGTACCGTGAACTTGTTGGAAATAACTGACAGACCCCAATGCGCTAAAATGTTACATTAAAACACTTAAACCTATAGATTTTTATTCACTGAGAATCTCGTTATCTATCATAGCATTTTTTTTTTTTTATTATACGGAGAAAAGTTGAACCGCCCCCCATTTTCAACGGCATGACTACTCTTCGAAAAAACGTTGCCTCCTACCACTCGCTTTGTTTCAACGCAAATGTTCATAATCAAGTTAATAGGCTTTTGTAATTCAATCAGGATGTATTGACATACCCGTTAATCTACTTGCTTTAGATAACTGTCCAGATTTCGAGCTACCACCAAGGTTTTTAGCGTTCCCAGAAACATTGACATCTAAGAGATTTGATATATTTTGAGCTTGGTTTGGAAAATGATGAAGCAAAGGAACATAACAGATAGTATAAATAAACAGAAGCGGGAATGTTTTCGAAAGTTGCGGGTCATCGGTCTTGATTTTGGTTTATTTGTTTTGATAAAGTTACAGCATGAAGTTTATGTCTTACTCGACTTACAACATATACGTTTTAAAGTTTATTTCTTCGAAAATAAATAAACCAATATTTTTTGTGTATACTCCCAGCATCAATAAAACCCATGGATCCTACGATAGCTGCTGGCTCTGACGTTACACTGCGTTGCGTGCTCAACACAACGGCCACTGCACAGACCGCTAAAGATATCGTCTGGTATTTCAAATCATACAGGTATGGTTTTACGAATAATGTAAGTGTGCAACCAGACTATGGCGTAAATGTCATCGACCGGTGATGGATGGATTCTGTCAAAAGTACGGATTGCCGGAGTAAATGTTAATATTGTGGATTCGGCTCTAGCTTTCGGTACACTGCAAAAACTGGGGTGTTAGAATTGACACTCTGGGTTTTGTCATTTTATAGATACCGAAGAGAGAATCAAAATTAGCATCATAAGGTGTTTAAATAGCACCAGTGTAACTGTAGAAATTAATGTAAATATTGTGTAAAATTTGATCTTTTGGGGGGGAGTAACGATGTCTTGACAACACCCATGGTGTCAATTTAACACCCAAGTTTTTGCAGTGTACTGGAAGTCAATGGTGTGGACGGTACCTCAGCAAAAGAATATTTCAAAAATATCAAGAAGATTAATCGACAGTGAATGAACTTGACAATGTATTTTAATACGTCAACTTGTAATTAAACACCAATAAGATAGCGTGGGTTATTTCTTTGTTTTCACGCTGTGTTTATTAATGTATTGTTAAAAAATTCTTTTTAATTAACGATTACAGAAACATTATTCCACGGGAACGGTATGAGGTGATTGATAACATATCACGGCTTAGACTGCGCAATCTGACGTTCGCCGATTCCGGAACTTACTTCTGCGCATTTGAGAGCGATGGTTTTAATCTAATGCAGTTTCAGGGTACCATGTTGTATGTTGGAGGTAGGTCCTTGAGTTAAGAATAACGGTTTATTTATTTTTTTTTTTTTAATAAACTGACATTTTAAGCGATCTCGGTGGTCTTACATTTGCGAGACATCTGCTCTAGAATGCAGAAGGTCGCGTTTTTGATTACGGCCAGAGTATTAGACTTGTGGACAAGTCGTTCGAATGTTTACAGCTCTGCCGCTCTTAATTATATTGCTGGCTCCTGTCTACTACTGCACTCTAAAAACTATCGGGTCAGGATTGACCCGGATTCTCGTCAGGGGAGGACTTAGACAGAAAGTGGTTGAAATCGAGCCGAGGCACAATTTCCCTCAACTACTGTTAACAAAAAATTGCATGTTGTGTCGGCAGATGAAAAATATTGATCTATTCTCCTGCAGGGTTAAACCAGTTACGGTTATTCAAATTGTACTATAATGTTAGAAACAAGAATTCTCTTACGTCTCGTATTGCTGTAAGATAATTGATTTACATGGAACCATTTTTTCAGTGAATCCATTAAAATAAAGACTACCCTGCCAGGGATTGAACCGGCAGTCTAAACATTGAAGACAAATCTTAGCCACTCGGTCACCGAACTTGCCCATTTCGTCATTGGTAAATGGGTGTACGGTACGGTGCGGTATAACCCTATATCATGCAACTCCTGCACTTGTGGTGAAATTCTAAACTGTGAATTCGTGACCAACTGCGCCCTTTCTCGGAAAACAAAACCCAGTCAACAATATCCTGCTTTTCAAATGACTTTAAAATAAGAACACTCTTCCGTTGATGGCCATGTCGAACGTCCGCTGTAAAAAGAGAAAATAACATATCATTACACGGTGCCAGTGTCAGTTGAATAGTGATGTACCGCTTTCAATGCGTCAGTGGGATTTTTTTGTGTGTGTTAATTTTGACACCAATTCCGTGTGATACTGACCCAGAAATGAGTTAGGCATCCTTTGACAAGCAACCATTCAATTCTGAATCGGGAGATTTGAGAGTGCTGCGCATTATATTAGTTTTTGAAAAAAAGGCATAGACCCATTGCACTGACGTCACACGCGGCTCCTGTCTGTCAATGGTCCGCCATTTTAAAAGTAAAATTACACGTAAAGATATGGTGCGCGTCTCGCATAAAGGACATGTCACACAGGGCAATTTGTTCATGTATATTGGAGGCAACCAACTGCAGTGTGCAAAAGGAACACTTTGGCAGCACAAGAGGCAATCTTCTAGCTGTAACTCGCTATACCCAAGAAAATAACGAGAAAACTGAAATGTGAATGAATTTTCTCATTGGAGATTGCCTGGAGCAGGCTGCCTGTAAATTGCCCGTATGACATGACCGTAATGTGCACTACTCACCTGGAATCTGACTCCTAAAATGGCATAACCAATGGTGGGTGGTGACGTCATGTGAGATGGGTCAACAGATCACTATTTCAAACTGGAAATGAAATATATTTTACTATAGATACAAATAAATATAACAGTTCCCATTGTCATTGGTGTTTATCAGTGTCGCCCTCACCACCCGCGGGTCTCCGCTGTCACAGTACCAATCTGTTGGACTTTTGGTGTGAGTGGAAAGATGGCGTCAGGAACAACATCAAGACCCACTACAAGTTCAGCTACCGCCCAGCGTAAGAAACATAAAACTTTATGTTACTTTGATACTTTGGTATATTTGCGTGGATATTTCAGCGTCCAAACCAACATTTACAAAATTCTTACGTGGGTGACATTCTCTCACGGAGTGGGAATTCCTAATACTGGGCATCGTGAGAGAGTCGGACGTCGTGCCTGGTTCACTCGCCAACAAATTGTAGGAAATCAATTAGCCTTGCCCACGAAAAATACTGATTAGAAAAGATCCATGCATGCACACAGACACTGGTTGGCAAATGCCAATAGCCTTTTGGGGAAATGGCAGGCACTGTGAGTGCACTGTTTGGATTTGGTGTGTTCAGATATTTTACCCAATGGAGCCTAATAGGATCATAGTAGTGTGTCCACCATATCGCAAAATGGCTTTTAGAGCTGTGCGGTATGCGGCCGCACAAACGCGTATGCGTCACGCGACCATCAGCCCCCATACAATAATATGCGATGTGCCCTCCTTCTGCCAACCAGTAGTGCACACGCGCGATATGTTATTTGCATATTTTATAGGAAGGGTCTATTCAAATAAGGTTTCCTTACTTCTTCCCACCTTGGTTAACAGATATGGTCGCAGCGATTGGAGAGACTGCCCGAAGCTGGACGGACGTGGGAGCCATACTTGCATTGTGCCCCGTAACCAAAATAACGGTTTCTCGCAACTGGTTCGCGTCACAGCATCAAACTCGCTAGGGTCGTCCACTTCGGAAATACGCTTCAACCCGGAAACTTCAAGTGAGTATAGCAACAAGTTCACCAGTGACGTCATAGGCCCTTTTCGAAACCAAGGGGTCCGGCTTGGGTTTCGTCAGTAATTTTGAAAATCGCCTATAATTTCAATACTGGACTGCTTAAGCCGGAGCCCAAGCCCAAGCCATGATTTCGAAATGGCCTAAGGCCTTTTCGAAACAATGGCTTTGGCTCTGGCTATAGGCTCCGCAAGCGATTTCGAAATCTTCCGAACACATAATGTAGCCCAATCAGCAATATTCATAAATGAACATCCGTAGCTAAATGCAGCCTATCTAGTCAAAACAGTCAATAATGCAAGTCTGTTTGTTGTAAGTAGTCAGATCAGAGAGAAGTGAACGTGAAATTAAATTGCTAATAGTCTTTGCACTAGGACGAGATAACCGATATAGGCGAGGGAGTGGTGGGGTTGGGGTGCATTGTGGCGGCTAGTTAATGCCCAAGAATGTGCCTGCTGGTTGTCCGTAATACATTACTTTTCAATACTCTTTAAGAATTCCCGGCTCAGAATTGATCTGGATTCTGAGTGCCACCAGGGGGCCTGACTCATTTCTGGGCCACTGGCTGACCCGGGAACCTGGTTTAATTAGGGATTATAGCTTGGATTTTACGTACGTTTGACCCATTTGAGGGTCAACTTGACACAGAGTCCGGGTCACACTCACCCAAAACTTGGTCAGGCTCCCTGAGTGTAGCATTACTTCCATACATTATTTTATGAATTTCTGCATTCGCTGTACATGCTGTAAAACCGTTTCGTCTTCTCTCTTCCCTGAATCATTCAGCTATTCCCAACCCACCGACCAACGTGCAGGTGGAGACGCTAGGCCCCGAGGAGCTACGCATCTCCTGGGGTTTACCCAAGGAGTGGGACGATCAGATGTTTGCCTCTTTCTTGGAATACAAACTGGAGATTGCTACGGAGACTGGATCTATGTCACTCACGGTGTGTACTAGAATTGAATCATTGTTTGCAGACAGTCGATTATTAGATATTTTCGGAATTACACTCACCGTAGGGTGTTCCCTTTTTGGAAAGAAAAACATGCTGCTGTACTTAAAGTTGACACCTTCACTCTTGAACACCCCAACCCCGAATAACTGCATTGGGTTCGTGAAGTGAGTGGCTTCATCGCAGTATGTGGTGAGAGTAATGGCCCGTCTTCCGGGAGAGTCGAGCGGAAGGGGCGGCGACTTGCAAGTGCTGTAAGCGTTTTGGAGGATGAAATGGCTTTCCCACGAAATGACGAAATGCAAAGGTTCAGCATTACCAGTTGCATTAAAGGAAACACTTTTTTTTTACTTGGATTCAAACGGGTCATAGTATGAATATCCGTTATAACATCTGGATTGCCAACAGGTTGACTAATTTTTGCTTTCTTACTGTGTTTATTTTTGAGATGTATCTATGTTATGCTTACATATGAATTATGTTTTATCATGGTCTATGATTTTTTTTAAAGTATGTTTTGATAAAGAATACGGGGGAAATGTGTTTGGGAAATGAAATACTACAAATATGACAAGGTATCATTGTACCTTGTTCAGATACCTGATCTCAATCACGGTGAAACCTACCTGCAGACACGTCGCTACACTGTTAACAATCTCGTCCCACACACGTCGTACAGTGTGTGGGTGTCATGTCGGTCTCTAGTAAGCTACAGTGATGAGCAGTGGAGTGAGTGGTCCATTGCCGTCAGTGGGCAAACAGCAGAAGCAGGTAAGAGCTCCTTCAAAACCCATCAGCTTACGGGTGTAAAGGCTGAATAAGGGCGCGTCCGAATTGGCGGCTCCGGCTATACGAGTGGATCTCAACTTCATCATGCGTTGAAGTATTGGACATAATTAGCAACGCCCTCAGCAACAGTCGTGGCCGTATTCGCAAATTCGGATACAGCCTACGTGTTTTGTAGGCCCAAAAGAAGCTCTTGCGTTCATTCGTCACCAGTCAAGCAGTGCTCAATTTGCTTAGCAAATTTCTTTGCTCAGCAAAAACTGAGCTGGGGATCAGTGGCGATGTCAACTGTATATTGTCTAGACTGGTAAACCTGTTTCAGCTATGATATGCAAGATGTTTCTGTGCTTAGCAAATTTTTGTGCCTACAGGTGTTGTAAAATTGGGTCGTATAAACGAGACGTTTGAAAAGGAGAAGGCAAGAAAAACAAACGTCATTTAAAAGAGTCGACATAATTTGTGAATTCTTTCAGCGAATTATTTCACCAAAATGTTGTATCTTCTGTTACCTCTCTCCTGACAGCTCCGAATGCGGCAGTACCAGACATCCAAGGCCAAGAGTATGATAATTCAGTCGACCCCGCGTACAGACGAGACGTCTTTCTTCAATGGAGGGTATGTGTTCGTGTAGAAACTGTCAATGTAAGGCCATTACCTTTTCGTCAGAAAAGGGACAGAGATTCATTCATTTGCGAGGGTAGTTGGGGAAAAGAGGTCCGATTGAAACAAGTTTTTGCAGACATTTATTCACCTCGATCCCTTAAGACAGCTTTAGAACACCCCCTCCCCCCGCCCAATTGAAGTGGTCGTATGTAGTTATCATTGATACTAATTTTTTGGTCATTACAAAACATTGTATCCTACCTTTTGTATTGTCGAAAAAGCTTCCAGAGGTCGGAAGTGAAGATATCGATTGTCGACGTCAGAATTCAATTAATTCACACCCTTTCCCCTCCTTTTTTTGTTTGTTTACCAGGATCTTCCCGAGGAGAATCGACGCGGAGTAATACATGGATATGACGTATCACTTCGGCTGGAGCAACTAGATGGCACTTCTGACGTAGTCAGATCGGTCCGGGCGAACGGCACCATGGTTTTATTGCAAGGTTGGTCCAATACACCCATCGAGTGAGCCCCCACCCATTTTTCATTGACCAATCACAACCGCAAAATATGTGTTCACCATCTAGCGCTGCGCCCGTAGCCTCGCTTTGGATTACAATGATGACGTCATTCATAAGTGTTAAGAAAAGCGTATTGCATAATGATCATGTGCACGCAATTCTGATGGCTCGTGTATTAGCAAATTGAAACAGTCAGAATTTCAAGAAATACATTGTACAAACTCCCCGGTCAGAATTGACCAGGATTACGGTTCCAAGGGGGCCTGACGGTGATCCATGTTTGGGCCAGGCTGACCCGTAAAGTGGTTAAAAGTGGGATTTTAACTAGGAGTCAGTTTGACTCATTTATGGGTCATTTTGACGCAGATTTTGGGTCGTATTGACCCAGAAATGGATTAGGTCCCATGGGATCCGGGTCAATTTTGATTTTCAACTGAAAACCTCTTAAGTTTGGTTTCAAAAATAATTGTTGTTAAAAAACTTAAAAAGTACGTTTGATCACTGTCTAGTCCTTCATTAGTGCAATGTTGCTATAACCGTATACTAACCAGTCGCGCCATCCTGCTATAATATTTGTTCCCACTTGTATTCAAATTTGATTTGATTCAGTTGGTGTGTGGTAATTTGCAATAATTATCTGTCTTTTCAGACTTTGATAAATTCCGAGGATACTATGTGGATATTGCGGCTTGTAACGGTGCGGGATGCGGTCCCATTGCAAGTTATTTCCTGGCGGATAAAACTTCAGGTAAGATTCTACAATAAAATCTCATATTTGAATGAATGAGGAGACCAGTATTATTAAATCTCAATAGACGTGCCAGTAACGCGAGTATTGATCCCCTGATAGGAAGACTGTAAGCATACGTTTTCTGCTGACGAAGCGGCCATTAGAAGAATTGCTATTTCAAAAGCACTGCTAACCGTAGGCAAAGCAAAAGGCACGCTAGCTTGCCGGTGTTTCTGTAAGTAAACCAGTGATGCAATTGTGCAAATCATTATATCATTGACCGAAGACACCACTCGACATATAAAAGAAGAAGATCCATACTGGTCGGCAAAATGATGGAACAACGCCTTATTGTGTGGGGTTGATGGTGGTTCGACGCAAAAAATATATATAAAAAAATATTTAAAAAATGTGCGTCTGCCTAGTGCTTAACTCGATGGCGTTTACCAACCAATAATTTATTAACGCATGCGTGAAAGTAATTATCATATTTCATGGGATAGGCTATTTGAATTGAGCCAGCGTTTCTTGATTTATGCAAGAAAAGATTACTAATAATTTGGACTTGGCTTTGACATACGTTTTTAAACGATTTAGGTCATCTCATAATTAAAGGTTTCTGTTGAAAGAGATGCTTTTTGACAAATTTTTGTTTTGTTTTAATAAACCCCCACTGTACAACCACTGTTAGCATGCCAAAAGCATATCTACAATTTCAATGAAATTTCTATTTTTCTATTCTATATGAAACAAAAACTAATCTATAAATAAAAACAGACCTACACTCAACCGGTAAATATTTCATCAATTTAATTTGATCAAACTGGGTAGTGTTTCGCAAGCCTTCATCTTTTGCTTTAAAAAAAAATCACTTAAAAAGAATTTATAACAGAAGTTGTCATTCCTTAAGAACGTCTGTTTTGGCTGATCCATGCTTAGCTCGCGCGTGAACAAGATAACAAGAAGCGATCTTGTTCAGAAAATAACTCAAGTTTCGCTGCCTTTTCAACACGGTTATGATTGATACTAACAAACATAAATACACGTATTCTCAACATTTGACAAGCATGAACGTGTATTGAACGACTTTCTGGATGTTAAATGTGGTGGTACGTGTGACCATGACATGAGAAAAGCTGGATTTGTAGGTTAGGGATCAAAATAATGTGTCATCCTTCTGTAATAAAAAAACCATTTGCCTCGCTATTCCGGGTTTCTATAAAAAGAGGAAAGTTGTTAATCATCGGAATTCAAGTTTAAACAGAGTAAAACCAATTCAGGAAACACTACAAGGCCTACGTGTATCCTGTTCTACAGGTGTCTTAATCAAGTTCTGTTCCCACGTTGCGGGGTCGATCTCAAGGATCCCTTTTCACATCCTGAACTTAACGAGGTCCTTGGGGAGAAGGATGGCAGACGTCAGGATACGGGAACGGGAAAGTTTGATGACTTATAATGGTTAAAGGGGCAGCACATTCAATAGAAATGTTAATGCTCAATACAGTGCGTGCAGTTTATGTACACCATTGCTGATTCTAACACTATTTGACCAAACCGATAACACAAACCATTAATAATTTCGTTCAGTCATTCATTTTAAGTCACTCAAAGTAAGAAAAAATCAATTCATAAATGAATCGATGTCGAACAGTGCCAAATTATTGACCGTGTCACCTAGTGCACAGGGGTGACATTGTGTAGGCCCTATTCCAGGTCATTCCTGGCAGGCAAGAAACTACATGTATACCGTTTATATGGTAACTGCGAGTGTAATTAAAAAGTATCATATCAAAAGTTGATAAACGTATGTGATGCAATGTCCATGCAATGTAACATTACATGGAGGCCTTCTCTCCCTTTGTGTACAAATTATGATGAAATATAGGCTGTTGTTGTTGTTGTTGTTGTTGTTGCTGTTGCTGTTGCTGTTGCTGTTGCTGTTGCTGTTGCTGTTGCTGTTTTGTTTTGTTGTTGGTGGTACTGTTGTCGGGTGCTGTTTTTGTGTTTCTGTACAGCAACAGCTGTGTAAGACGTTTGACAAATTGTAAGCGTCAAAGATGCTAATTATCATTTTGGGTATGATGTTCCTATTATCGAAGTCAAATACATGTAACTGCATTGAAACTATTGAACGGTTACGTACATTCTGTTATCTATTTTTATTAGTGGAAGATGCGTTTCGTATGTGTTTCCCGTCGCATTGTAATTTAATTTCATGTTTTTTGTGGTGTTTTTCTTACTTCCATACAGAGCCGGGTGCACCAGAGAATGTACGTGTGCAAAACGTATCAGATACGTCAGTCATGATTACCTGGAAACAACCAACAAGGCCCAATGGCTACATTGAAGAATATTACGTAGACTGGAGCAAGGGATTAGCTGATGATGTAAACAGGTAAACTGCCACCCCACGAAGATTCGTAAAGTAAAGTTGTGCAAAATATCAGCGATCAAACTTTAATCATACCGTATATGCTATATGAAACTGACGCGCGTTTAGCTAATGTAAATATAGCTTTGTTGAAATTAAAGGGGCACATCGCCTTCAAATCTCTCAAAATATTGCTGTTTGGAATTGCCCCTTATCCGGTCGTTTAAAGTCGTTCATGCAAAAGAAAAACCAGTTTTGGAGTTAATAGTGTGTATTAGTGATATTAAAAAACATAAATTTGCACCTTGAAATACAACCACAGAACACATCGTCCTCCATTTTGTGGAGTCAAAAATTTGGTTTTTCATAAAAGGGAACCGTGTTCTGTCATGAAATTACACACAAAAACACACAATTTCAAGGGATATTTATGCGAATCATTAAACATTATTCTACTTCTAAACTATCTTTCCAACCTTTCATTTGATAAGGGGGGTTGGTTTGGATTGAGCGCTTTCGGCTATAAAAAGCGTTTGGAAGCTTTCGTTTTGAAATAAGTATGGTTGGATAGATGTTTTTAGGATATAAGTAGAATATAATGGTCCACACAAAATATGCCTCAAAGTTGTGTGGTTTTCCTTTTACTTTGTGAACTAACACTGTCCGCCATTTTGTACAACCAAATTTTGGACTCCACAAAATGGCGAACGTTTTTAATAGCCCAAAGTGCCCAAATCTGAAGGCAATGTACCCCGTTTACTTGTGCTTTTTTCATCGTTATCTGTTTTTTTCTTCCAACAGTTTTGCAGAAGTGAACGGTTCCGAGACGTCTTACACCATACAAGGAGTAGAGCCTAACAAGTTGTACCAGTTCAGAGTGAAAGCAAGGAACTCCCGCGGTTACAGCGGATGGTCAAACGCCCCAATCCAACACATAGGGGCGGGGTCCCGTATGGAGCTACTGCGTACGCTGATAAAGGTGCTTCACACACTGCTGGTGGACATGCAAGAATACGGCGATGACGTCAATGGAAACCAGGTCACGCTGGAGACCATTTCGACGTTTCTGTGAGCGCCCAAAGGAGGTGGCTGTGAATAAAGAGACGTTCAGAGACGTATTTTATCGACACACCCTACCCCCTGACTTGTTGTGATGACGTCACTCGTTTTCAACTATAAAACGGAGGTGATAGTCAAACTTTGTCAGAGAGACGCGTCTCATCTGGCATTTTTGTTCTCAAGATACTTTATAGAAGCAATAATCGAAGGGTGGTCTGCAATACATCGTTTCAATGATATCTCGAGTAAATCTTGTCTAATTCGATACTCTATTGTTGACAATTTATACATTGTTGCTGAAGTATGTAAGCAAAATACAAACTTATGGTGACATTGGGCAACGAGCTCATTTTGGTCACGCAATTTCATTGCAATTTTGCAATGTCCATTCTAGAACTTTTCAGTTCCCATTTAGAATGTAAAAACCTAATGATTTTGTTGGCTCTATCTTACACACACCAACATTTTTATTGTTGGCATTTTTGAAGCCAACACAAAGTGTTGATCAAGGTTTTTGAAGTGTGATGAGGTCATAAGCAAGTAAAATAGTTTTGTTGGTACAGCACCAAGAGAGTGACTGATCCAAGCGGTGTTTCTTATATTTCAGCAGTGATGACGGCAACACTTCCTGCTGTGACGTTTTCAACAAACACCTGAAAATTGTTTTTGTTTTGCTCGTTAATTTTGTACACATTCGTGCATGAGTTTACATTACTATTTCTATGTTGCAGATTCAAATATGAACAGAATTTTGATTATACATACGGTATTGCAGTATTTCAGATAAAGGTATCTCTCAGGACTGCCGGTACTGGTAGCAAGTATAATTATAGGCTTCTAGATAAATCTTTCCTTTATTTTTCCATTACCAATCATGTTAAACTGTATTAATAATAAACAAAACTGAAAGGCAATTTTGAATAAATGAATGGTTCTTTTTGGTTTTACATGAATCAGATATTCTTACAGAATGCTTTGGTTAACAAATGATTACAATATTATATCAGTGAATATTTTTGATATATTATTTTTTAACCCTTTCAATGGTAACCAGCCTATATTTGACGTATTCATTTTCTTTTTAAATGTACAGTTATACTTTTTAAATAATAATTATAGGGAAGAGAGTCTTTCATGAGTTGCGACAATAACTTTTTAAATATTTTTTGAAGATTTATTATTGTGTAATAGATATTAAAGCTTCACACCACTTCCTATTTGTGTTGTATTTTAAATTTAATATCTATTTTTAGCTGTTTCGTTTGGATTTTGGATGAATTTTAAACATACCTCATTGTGACTGCCTGGTGATAATAAATCCGAAAATTCCTTTACCTCATACATCGAGTCAGTTCATCTTAGTTTTATCCCCGTTTAAAGATAACATTATGTTTTTGTAATGATGTTGGAATAGTTATATTGTCAGGGTACATGTGGGCATTACCCCCCCCCCCAAAAAAAAGAGAGTAAATACATGTACAGGTGTACATACACTTTGAACTAATAGACAGTTTGCGTATGTGTTTCTTTGTTGTATGTTTAATTGTTTGATTGCTGTTGCTGCTGCAGTTGTTGTTGTTGTTGTTGTTGTTGTTGTGGTTTTTTTTGGTCTTTTTTAGGGGGTTATGTTCTTTGTTACTATTATTTTTATTATTATAATTTTTTTTTTACATGTATGTACATGTACATTGTACATAGAGTTGCTTTGATTCCTTCATTCACAGTGGGTACTTTCTATCAAATTTCACGCTCTAATAAACTTCCTGGTCAGAATAGACCCAGATACGGGGCCATCCATTTCTGGGCAGTATGATTCGAAATCTGTGACTACCAACTTGAAATACCATTAACCACTTCCGGGTCATCCTGACCCGGAATTTGGTCAGGGCTCCCAGGGATCCGGAATCCAGATCATTTTTGATCCGTTTTTTTTTTTATTTTTTTTTTAGAGTGCACCGTTTTCGTTGTTTCCTTTGCCTGTTGAAGCAGTTATTTTGTATAATACCCTATAAGGCTTCATAATGTTTGTATAGGCCTACACCAATCAGACTAGGTAAAATGGCACCGGCAATGGAACAGGAAAAATGTTTCGGAGTTGCGGTTTTCTATAGTTCCATGTTCAAACAACATGTTTAGTTTAGAAAAGTAGTAAATGTATATACATAACAAAACGTAGTGACTCTTTTACGCCGGTAAAAAAAATAAGTATGATTTCCCAACTTAAAAAATATTGCATTTTTAAAGTTATTCTTGTCGTTTCGTTGATTGTGCCTTGAAATTGATTTTCAACAAGAAAGATCGTTTAACAATTCAAATTTGACGGTAAATTGTGGGTGTTGAAATAGCCAATAGGCTAGGCATACAGACGCTCAATGGACGGTTCGCACTCTTAATGGCAACCCGGAATTGATAAAAGGAAATTAACAACGAAAACGGTGTTACTTTAACATACACCTAGGTCAAAGTTTACTTGGATTCCGGGTCTGCCGGGGCCTGGTCCATTTACGGGTCACAGGGTAACAATAAAACCGACGGTCACAATAAGTCGCTCTAAAGCTTATCAACCGGTAGTAACTTACATTGGATGTTCCTCTACAGTCATTTCTATTTCAGTCGGCTAGTTGTGTAATAGCCAGAAGTCTATATGATTTTATTTTGTACTCATGGTCGACGATTACCTGAAATTTTCATGAGGCGAGTTCGACCCTGGGTGCATGATGGGGGGGGGGGGGCAACTGCCCTCCCAAATTCTGGCAAAACATAGGGAATTCGGACACAAAGAAGAATGGGGGGGTGGAAGAGAAAGGAAAGAACAACTATCTGTACAATAAAATCAACCCCTGCTCCTTAACCAGAGTGCTCCTACAGCCCTATATGTCCACGATTTTATGAGATTTTCTGTGTTGTCCTACTGCAAGACTTATTAAGGTGAAATTACCTGCTTGGTATAGTATTACTATGAGCGTCAGAACCCGAAATCAAGGTTTGTTGACTGCTCGGTCATGTAATGCCCGCCGGAAGGCCACAAGGTGGCGCTCTGGTATGTGGCCGTGTTCGTTTCATTATTTTGTTGTTGTTGGAGCTAAAGCTAGCGAATATTCGACATACATCAAACAGTTTCATGTAAATGCATCATTTAAGTTTTAAATATGTGTCCAGCTTACACAGTAAGACACACACCTTTCCCCACTTTTTTTTTTAAAGAAGAATAAGGGGTGAGGGGAGGAAGAAGATGAAGAAGAAGAGTAAAGAAAAAGAAACCGGGGCTGGGTTATTATTGAAATAATAATTTGAAAACACTTTTTTTGTCCATAAATATTTTTCGCTGTTTTGTTAAAATCCTACTTTTAACTGTATTAACTCGAATGACTGATTTCGCGTAATGATGTAGGCCTGCAGAGGGATAGAAAGTCCTCTCTTTTTTACGTAAAAAAAATGTAATGTATCGAAATTTTAATATCTAACGCGTTAATTTTACGCTGGTTCACCACCCAACACGATGTTAACTCCCGCATGGTGCACAGATACCAGTGACTTACTGACGTGTCTTGCCCAGTGCTCATGTGACATCCAACACCGCCATGTTGTCCGTATAGAAAAACCCTGACGTGCATTAGGCCTGCACCATGCACCAGTAACGTTAAACTGTGAAATGGAGCTTTAATTTTCTTCAGAAATTTCGCACAATTCGTGCTGGTTTTGCAAAGAAATTAACCTTTTCAGATTGTATGGTATTTTGGGGTATTGCATGAGGTAGTCATCATGGCCCTGAAGAAGGTAAAAGGAAGTTTGGAGCGTGTTTTCGACAAGAATCTGCAAGATTTGGTGAGGGGCATACGGAACAACAAGGAAAATGAGGTGGGTGGATCGAAAGCGACAGATGTTATTTTTATATATGTTTTGTTTGTATTGTAAACAATAATGACATTAAATAATATTCAGTCACGAATGAAATAATAAATGAGTCGTTTTACACATGACACGGTACATTGATTTAGGATTCGGCTTGTGATATTTTGAAGGGATAAAAACACTAGTATTTTAGTAAAATAATTTGAAGACGATTCGGACATGTTTGATTTGGATGGCATGGATGATGATGATGATGATGATCGGTCATCTCGGTTCCCCCTACTACCTGACTATTGTTCAGCTAGTTAAAAATAAGGAGAATCTGATTACTTTGATCTGAAAGCTTAATGAATTGTGATAAAACTGTTTGTTCATATCAGCCTTACTAATTCTTTATTGAAAAATTTCCCTCAGATGTTCATCATCTTGTAATGTATAGAGACCCAGTCAGTCATGTCATTGTCAGTCAGTAACTGGGGCGCTGTTAGTGTTAGCCCCACTTGTGTGGCCAAGGAACAGGAAACCTGAATCCTTGGCCTCACGTCAGGACCCATGTTTTCTTCAGCTCACCGATTAAAAAATAGAGGCGCATTCCCTATGGGCGGGTCGGCTGTTTAAACCACCTCAATGTGTTTACTTACCTCTTAGTCTTAGCTTGACCTGGGTGTTTTGGGTGATTAAATAAATAACAATTTTAAAAGATATTTCAATTCAAAATATTTCAACTTCCTCCGACTTACTTTTCGCGACATGTACTGAGCGCTGCCATTTTGGATTGATTCTAATTATGCCGATCAATTATGCCGGCCGGGCTGTGGGCGGAGGGGATACATAAAGCATTCTCGCTCCGCCAACAACCCGTCATGAATTGATTAGAATCAATCCAAAATGGCCGCGCTCAGTAGGCTTAAGTGTCACCAGAGAAAACCATGATGCTCACCTCACCTGTGCACAAGCTTATGTGGGCAACTAATAATGCGAATCACAATCAATGCATTGGTACTCAATGTAAAATCTAATGCTGTATACTTAAAAATCATAAAGACAAATGAGATAAATCTTCTTGATTACAAAAATAGTGCTAGTTCACAAATAGCTAAAATGCTTGTTATTAAACTGTGTCAGGAAGTTTTTTTCTCAGTTTGATTTTGGTCTTGTAAAAAAAATTTCTGGTCCAGTAAACATTTCGAGCCACCTTCCCTACTGCCTTGTAGATTTTCACCTGGAATTCGAGCCCTGTATACTCAAGTACTTGGTCATCGAATTGTACTGAAAGTATCAAGAAATTTAATTATGTTTTTTACTGTACTTTTGGACAGAAATGGATATACAATTTTGTGTAGCTCTGCAAAAGTCATACGGTTAAACATAGAACTCTCCTTCTCTCCACAGGCCAAATACATAGCATCTTGCATTGATGACATCAAGCAGGAGTTGAGACAAGACAATATTGCAGTCAAGGCCAATGCTGTTGCAAAATTGAATTATGTAAGTTGTGCATCATGTTTACCCAGCAAGAGCAGAGCAGGATATGAGCAGTACTTGTGTTTTGCAAAAAAAATAAAATAAAAAAATGCAAAGACATTTTAAAAGTGCATCCACTGCTCTGTTAAAATCAAGCATTTTGTGTAAAACAAAAGAACTACACGTAGTTACCAATCCCCACATTATTCTGCAATTTATTTATGTACCTTGAAGCATCTACACATGTATGTACTTGCCTAATGTTTCAACGAGAGATCATAAATTTGTAAAGGGCTAACAGGGGTTTCCCTTAACTTTTTTTGTGTGAAAAGGACAAATTATTTGACTTGCCCGGCGGGCTAGTAAAGGATGGGTTTTGACTCGCCCGCCGCTGTTTTCACTCGCATTTGGCAACCGGGCGACCGTTAATTTCAAACCCTGGCTAAATGTTGCAGTTTAAAGCTTGAGTTAGTTGGCATTTATCAAGTTCCGTGCGAATATTTAGTGTAGATTGACCATGTCGACTGTATAGTCTGTTTAATCTGCTCAAGAGGCTCGGAATTTCACTTTTAAGGTGCAGTCACCATTCCTCCATGGTTGAGGCTGCTCAATAGCTTCCCATTAGCTAATTCTTTTGTAAACATGAGTCAGACCTAGGTGCAAAGTAGGTACATGTCTGAGGTTTTAAAAAAATGTGAGCCAACCAAAGTACAATGTACATATACTGTATGTAGATGTACAATGTGCATCGGTGTAGTCATGCCGTACACTAATGTATAGATACTTGTATCACTGTCAACATACATTGAACATTGATGGAAATTTCGCATTTCGTATCTGATTAGTTTGTGAGCTTAGAGTCCATGCATTTTTGTACAATCTTAACATGATGCGGTTTTTCAGCTAATCAGCTGATTTCCTCTTTTTCGAAATATTATAATGCTGAAGAAAATCAAATTTAAAAGCTACATGTACATGTACATGTATACTTGTAGAGTACAAGTATGTAATAAAACAAAATTCCTGTGTTGAATCTATGCAATTATTTGACAGGCTTAGTACATGTATATGTACATGTACATGTTATGTACACTACATGTACATGTATATTCAGGCTGGACAAATTCAATTAGCTCTTGATGTATTGAATTATGCACATGGTAAGGCTGCGTTTGATGGTTAAATATTGATTTTAAACCACAAGGATCTGGTCTGTTGAGATGTACATGTACAATGTATGCTTACATGTACAATGTACCATTTAGCAGTGAATGTGTAGCCTATGTTTTTGTTATTGTTTTGTTTTATTTTTTAACAATGTATATTTACTGTAGTGTGCCAGTGCACATCATAGTTCAACCTTAGCGGTGGTCCGCTAGCCAAATGCCAGTTGAAACGGCGGTGGACCAAGTATGTGAAAAGTATGTGACATTGGCATGGGTCACTGTGTGGGCTTACATGTACAGTCGACTCTCGTTAATATGAGCTCGGAAGTTGCTAGACGCCGGTTAATACGAGGTATTTCACTGGTCCTGAACTGTCCCATGCGTGTTTCATTGTCTTAAAAAACGGAAGATACGAGCACGGTCGTAACGAGAACATGGAAAATACGAGGAATTTTTGCGGTCCCATGATGACAAATGTATTGTTTGTCATACTTTTGTAGCAAGATCTGAAACTAATTGTTCCTTAAAAGCTTACCGTTCAGTCAAGGTTTGGAAATAAGATTCTTGATGCCAAACTATTTATCGGATCGGACCGGCTACAGGGTTTTGTCCGATCCGAAAACCAGAAACATTTCGCTGGTAACTTATGCTTGATATGCTACTTCGCTTACACGCTGATGGCTGCCAGCAAAAACAACGTTCAGCATAGGCGCTACGTAGTATCGAATCTGTCAAATCATGGTCACATGAACGGCAAGTTTGACATGACTTTGCTATGAATTTTATTTTGAGTTAGACAAAATATTAAATTTTTATGATCATAGTCAACAAAAATGCATTTATCATTGATATTTTTGTGAACAGGATGCTCGTAAGAACTGTACTAGGAAGCAAACCGCTCCACTCTAGCCTAGACACGTGTGTAGTGCATGCACTATGACGACGTGTGTATACATGCACGTGTAAATAGTGCACTGCGTTTAAGACAAAGTTCGGATAATACAAGGAAAACAGGCCATTCCGGCAGACCTCGTATTAACGAGAGTCGACTGTACAGAATGTGGATAAAATGTAAAAATGTATGTTACATTTTTTCAAACATGTCATTGTTTCATTGTAAATCCTGTTTCGTGTCTACTTTTTCCCCTTACATGTATTTACACAAGTCATCAAATCAATGTTAAATCATTAAATCAATGTGTGCAAAAATTAGTAAAACGACTACCCCAAAACATACAGCCCATGTACCACTTGAAGAAAAAGAAGTTTGTGTAAGGTGGTTTCCACCACACCAACATCTTTCTTCAAAGCCAACACTCCTCCCTTTGGGATGCCGTTTGAACCAAACATTTTTTCCCTGTTCAAATTCTCTCCATGTTGCTTTCTCATACAGTTACAAATGTTGGGCTATGACATCAGCTGGGCAGCTTTTAATATCATTGAGGTGATGAGCTCGTCCAAGTTCACCTTTAAGAGAATCGGCTACTTGGCCTCCTCACAGAGCTTCCATGAAGGCACTGATGTCCTGATGCTCACTACAAACATGATCAGAAAGGTTGGTCTCGCTAAAACCGAAACAGACAACACAATGAGACTTAAATCCTGCACCTATAACTTTAGCCTGGTTCATACTCAATACGACATTGAATACTAAGCAAATTACACCCAATTCAAACAGGTGCTCCAGAGTTGCGCCAAACCAGATCTAGGTCAACCCAAATAAATTTTGGTTTTAGACAGGTGAACTTAACTTAATATTTACATCAGTTTCAGCACATGACATGATTGACGTCTGAAACCAAGATGCTCCAGTGTCGTTCCGAAGGACTGCAGTAGTCGATCTTTCGATTTCCAGTGCATCCAGTTGCTCCTGACTGTTTCAGATGTTGAACTTTTCATGTACTTAATGCAATAGTTTGGTTTGGCGCAAATCTAGAGCGCCTGACTTAACCGGGTGTTAATGAGTTGCAGACAACCTGTTTGGGCCTTTTCCATTGCAGGTTGATTTCACATTCACTATGAGTATGAGCTGGGCTTAAGAAGCCGGACGAGGATTTTTATAAAATTGAACACATGTAGGAGGGTGGATTTAGATTCCATTTTTGAAAGTTTTGTTTAGAATATTTTGTGGGAAGACTATGGGCGAGTACTCTCAACTTTGATTTAGGGTGCAGGGGTGCAATGAACTGACCCACAAGGAAGCAATCAAACAAATCTGACCAGAATTGCTGGTCTGATACTTCATGGGGACAAAGGAGGCAGTTGCCTCAGTGCCCCTGGTCATTGCTTTTATGCCCCTTGAGAGTTGCCTTTTATAAGGTAAAAATGCCTCACCCTTACTAAAAGAAGTATCAGAAATGGAATTGTTGATACAACAGAAAACTTGGCTAACAAAAATAGTTTCAACTCTCCACCCTGGAAAGTACTTTCCTATAAACCATGGAAAGAGCTTGATTGCACAAAAATAAGTTTGTTACTCATCAAAAATATAAACATGTTACCATATTTTATCACCATTTTTGTTTACCTACATAAATCACAGACACTATGAAAAAAAAGAAGAAGATTTGTTCAGAAAAAAGGTTTTCCCCCACAGAGGTTTCTCAAACAATATTTAATTTGTATACATGTTTCAGATCTTAGATTAGCCCCTTTGGATTTTCATATATCAATATGAAAGGTGTCTTCAAGTAATTTCCATTGATTGTTTTGCATAAGAGTTTTGAACAGAAATCTTTTAAGTGTAATCATTTTAAAGCCAACACAAAATCGGCCGACCATTTTACAGGCCATCTAATGAACATAGTGCATTTATTTCTTTAAAAATAGTATTTTTCTCTTTGGCCCAATCTGTTCCATTTTGTGCAACTTCATAACGAGTAATTTTCACAGGATTTGGGCAGCAAACAAATGTACGATACCGGCTGTGCACTCAGCAGTCTATCCTGTTTCTTGACCTCCGACATGGCCAGTGACCTGGCCAATGACATAATGGGGCTGGTAAGTGCAAAGGTCATGTCAAAGGTCACATCGTGTTGGTTTGTAGACACACAGATTTTCTCACCCTTTCCTTGGCAATGTGTATCAAGAAGCGCTTACTTGTACCGGTAGAGTTATGTTTTGTGGGTAGAGGTATGGCATGGGAAGACTAGAAGCAAACTTGAAACTTCATCACAATCAGTGTATGTATGACAGAAATAATAACAAGAATATTCAGTTTCCAAACTCACTCTCAAGGTTTTCCTGTTGGAATTAATCAAAAGTTGACAAAGTCTGCAATGTTTTCTCTGATTTCTACCTCTACACTGTGCTTAAATCAAAAAACTTATTTTGGAAACCAAACATACACTGTAGTGCTCATAAAAGCTTTAACTTCTTTGCTTCTACTCTTCAGTTGCCATCCCTTTAGCACTTTCATCAGTGGTCACTCTTGTGATTTGTATATTGTAGCTTGTTGACTCTTTGTAGTACTTGGCTTAGTAGCCTCTTGTTTTTTTGTTTTCCTTTTTTCGTTTTAATTTCTCTCTCCAACAACTTCATGGTCACGTTTCCCCCTCCGATCCCAACTTCAACTCTGGCCCCACCCTGTGCCAACCTGACCCGGTCGGCCTTGCATCATCGACATCACCACCTCTACCTCCACCCTGACGGTGTTTTGTTTACGGTGTGTCCGGGGGTTAATGACACTGAGTAGGACATTAACAGTACCAACCAGTATGATGCTAGCGTGGCCATGAACGGTCTTGCATGTTTCACATCCCCTGACCTCGCCAGAGATCTGGCTAACGACCTCATGAGTTTGGTAAGTCCAGTGTTTTTTGTTGTTTCATCATTTTTTGATGTATTTTGTTTAGAAATGTAATGCATCAAACCAGGTATTCAGTAAATATGCAGGGGGATACATTTACATGTCAGCTCCCCCAAGACCAAAGGAGACCCCTCCCCCACTTCTACCCCCCCCCAAAAAAAAGGTCTCAGCGGCAAGTTATGATTTGTTTTGCTTTCAAATTTTGCAAGTACTCTGCAATCTTACAAAAAAGAGTGACCTTTCATGAACAACTTTTGGTCATTATTTTGTACAATGGTACCCTGCCATCATGTGATATCATATGAGTACGATTTCCTATATTTTTAACATGGCTCATTTGCTGGATACCAGGCATTGATGCAATGCTCAATGTTGTCCATTTTGTTCATATAACTCATAATGGCATGAATGGTATGTCATTGTGCAACCTGTTCATTTTGTTAATTTTTATTTCTAAATAAATAATTTTTATTGAGATATATACAACAATACATTTGAGAATTCATTACACGATTTTTACTTTTATTACCAAATGTGTTAATTTGTTGGCATTTGGGGCATGTAAAATCATCTATTAAGAACGGCATTCTGAGATTGTTATTCCCCATTGGACGAGCCATACCTTGGACATATACAATACCTCCAGAATTTAGTGTTTAGTTGGGGAAAAAATCAGTCAGCCACTATTAAAAGATTCAATTCAATACAAGCAAATAACAAATGGAAGTGAAAGGGATTTTCTTGTTCGTACACTGAATAATGAGTAGTCATACATTAACCACAATTTTATTATAAACTTTCAATACAGATGGCTTCCACAAGACCGTACATCAGGAAGAAAGCAGTTCTTCTTATGTACAAAATTTTCCTCAAGGTGAGTCAAGACTTCTTAAAAGTAAAACACTGCAAAAAATGTCTGTGTTTTGTCGAATTGGCTTCTCACTATCGGGTAATGAAGGTAAAGGGTGGGAGGCGGGGGGGGGTTCAGAATATGAAGTCCATCAATAGTTGCCCCTGGAGAGGTTGTTATGTATTCACAATGCACTTACAATTTTAGTTTCATGCTTTGAGAGAAATGCAATTCTAAGCCCCCCTCATGAAGGCTGATATTGCCCCAAGTGCACACACACAAAGTTTCAAACAAAATGGCCCTCATTTTTCAAAGTGAGGTTGTAAGTTGTTTGTTCAACTAATGCAATCGTTTGATATATTGTGTACGTTGCAAATGATGAAGACTTGTCCCAAGGCTGCACTGTGAAGTATAGCCACTCAGGGCAAACTCTTAATGCTGCACTGTATTGTGAACCACCTGAATTATCCTGGTTTTAGCTTACTCATGAAACAAGGACCACTGAGACAACTTTAAAACTTGGTTTATTAATCACCAACTTTCTTCTCTCTTGTGATCAGTTCCCTGAAGCATTGAGACCAGCCTTCCCAAGGTTGAAGGAGAAACTGGAGGATCCAGATCCAGGTACGTCCCGAAATAGACGGTGGTGTTTTTTGGTTGAATACCTTGGATTACAAAAGTGAAAGATTTTCCAAAAGTTCATCCGCATTTCAAAACATTTTCCAGAACCGAGACCAACCCTTGAAAATTTTTGTCGAAATAAAACCCTGACTAAATAAAGTAAAGGCAACAATAATTGTTGTATTTGCCTCATGGACTTACAGTTTACCTGCATGGAAGCCCTCTTTGTTCATCATGACTTGGCAGTCACTTGGATCATAAGCCATGACTGATAATCAGTGTTATGAAGCAAACTTGAATCCTCAATTTTGAATGGTCGACCACTAGCAACAAGAGGTGTGATATAAACCTGTGTTGCATGGCCCATATCACACCCTGCGTATTGTGCTGTTCTCACTTTGCGTATTGGTGTCCTTAAAAATTTTGTGTCAACACATCCTGCTGATGCACATTATCTCCTTCAAAGGAACAGGATAATTTGTTGGGGTGTTCTTTTTTTGGGGGGCCAAAAGACATCCAGTTGAAAAGACAGTTATCAGAACAAGCACACATTGTCAACTAGGAAAAAAGTTAAACCAAAATAAATGTTTTTGTACCTCATTTTGCAGTATTTTTGTTTTTAAAGTACTTATATGTGTACTTGTACTCGGAGATCCAATTACTTGTTACTAAGCTACCATACTGTACTCTATGGCCCAAGCACTTGTACTTGAGTACTACTCGGCCACCCTAATACATTATACTCAACGGAAAAGTACTTGCCTACAATATTGCCATGGAATTGCAGGCATGAGCTACAGAGTGAACATTTAGAAGAGTGGTTTTTATCATAACAATAGCATGGAATTAATTTAGATAGGAATTAATGTCCGAAAATAACTAATTTCTCATGTTATGGCAGGTGTTCAGTCAGCTGCAGTTAATGTCATCTGTGAACTGGCTCGTAAAAATCCTAAGAATTACTTGTCACTAGCTCCACTCTTCTTCAAGCTGATGACCAGCTCTACCAATAACTGGATGCTGATTAAGATTATTAAACTGGTAAGAAATTACAAAGGCTTTGAATCTGTCTTGGGCATCTGCTGCACGCGCAGGAGTTCAAGTTGCCTGCCTTTCACTTAGTAGACCCGTTTCGAATCCCACCTCAGACAGGAGGTCTGCCTTTGGATTGGGTTTTCATCGGTCTACCTGATGGCTGCAGTATGTATGTTACACCCCAAAAGTATATACAGAGTGATTTTTGTTTTGTCATGTGTATATTGTATCTCAGTAAACTGTTAAATGTACTATTTCTTTTGTAGTTTGGAGCTTTGACACCATTGGAGCCCAGATTGGGCAAGAAGCTTCTGGAGCCACTAACTAACCTCATTCACAGGTGAGTAATCTGATTGAAACATATAAAAAACGACAGCATGACATTTATCTGTTTTAGTCTGCTCTCTAGTCATGCTAGTTTTTGTGGCTTTAGAATTTCAATAGGAATACCATTAATAGCCTCAAAAAGAGCCTTTCAAAGCCTTTACCATACCGACTTAGCGCAAAAACTTTGTATCTCCTAAAATAGCACTCACTTTTGAAACTGTCAAAATGTATCTCGCTTAAAGTAGCCTGGATGTACATACGAAACATCGATTTTTGCATGAAACATTTTCGTGCGAAATACAATGTTTTTGCAAAATCGAGATACTACATGTAAGAGTGCGGCAATGTGTATGTAAGCCATTGTTCTTTCCTACTTTTTTCAAGGGTCATTATCAAGCCTGAAAACTAGAGTTTAGGCCAAAGCTTAATCTTCATTATTCATCCGTTGTGAATCTATGTGCAGTTTGGCAGGAGGCAACAAGGCGTGATTGAAGCCAGAGCCTTTACAAGGGCCCAGGAGATACCAACTGTGTCTGTACTCGAAGCGAAACAAAAAGGATTTGAGGATAAAAGATGTGGTGTTTAAGGGCTACTAGAACACTGTGTTTGATTTATACGTAACAATTTGATTTTTGGTTTGTGTCTACAGTACATCAGCCATGTCATTACTCTATGAATGCATCAACACAGTCATTTCAGGTGAGTCTTGAAACCTGTACTGACTGTCAGTAAGTACAGTGCACCACCTACAGTTAGCCCAGGAGTGGTCATTTTCTAAAAATACAACCACCATTTAGTAGTCACACTGCACGAGTTGCTTTTTTTGTTGCGAAGAGGGTCTTTAAACTTTGCACACAAGTATCACAGAATGTACACAGAATAGAGTTCTAAAGATTTTGGAAGTTTTTTTAGAAGATGAGTTTAATTTTTTTTTAAAGTTGTACTTGTGCAGAGTAAAGACTTCTCAACCTTGATGCATTGAGAAGCGTGATCGTGACCTCTCCAGGGCAAACACTAGGTGGCGCTTTATTTTGCGAATAGCCCATACATCATGTACATGTCCGTGAACCATTTCAGTGCCTTACATGTGTTACACAGATCTATAGTGCATGTTTCAAACTAGTGATTTCAGTCATGTAAATTAAGCTGTTGGCTGTGACTGCAAGTTGAAGTGCCAAAACAAGTTTTTACTGCATTCTTGTGTTTACATTCTGTGAGTGTCATCCTCTCAAACACTCCTGACAAATGGAAATTTACGAATTAATACAACAGGAATTGTATGAGGCCAACAGACTCTGTTACTAAAAGTGACTGTCCGCTGCTGACTACGCTG
>CM021538.1:9857984-9871726 GCA_010994315.2 Pisaster ochraceus | reverse complement strand
GTATACGACTCCATTTCAGAGAGAAATATTTCACAGGAGAAGTTTGAACTTCATAATCAGTAAGCTTTCAGACTAAAATTAAACAACGATGATTTTTATTCTTACCAATCCTGTGTGATACATTTAAGCAAGCAAATACTCGAGAATGGTAGAATCCCAATGCTTTGCACTGAATTTATGCATTATCAGCAATAAAATTGTATTGTGCAGATATATGCTGGATTGGATTAACACATCATTTTAAATTTGATGCTGTTGTCCTTTGTTGAAGAGTTTACAATAATTTGTTTGATGAAGTTGTACACACGTCATTTGGACCCGAAACCTATTTTGTAACTTGTATACACAGGTGTGTTGTAAGAGAATCTCCTTAAACACGAGCCATGCTAATGTACATGTACCCCTGATAAATGAGCAACCAAAACATGCCAACTTTTGAAATTCGTAATCCATAATTAGAAACACAGATGTTTGTGGTTGATGCATTTTTGTTTCCAAATGGATTGGACACTTCATAATACAGGGATGGGAAATTTCAGACTTTAATCTGAATTCAGACTTTTCAAAGTTCGCTGGTAAACAAATAATGCTGTAATATTCTTCAGATAGAAAGAAATCATACTTCTCTTATTGCTGAGGATATCGGTCCCAAAACCTCCTTCAAATCTCTAACTCCAGGGGTTACCAAAAGGTGGAAATGCCATAATTCTTACGAACCTCCCAAGATCAGGATCCAAGTGTTAGAATGTACATGAACACCGTCATGAACACCGTGATAAACTGCACTTTTTCATTGAACCAATTTTCTTTTTGAGGAGTGACTAACCCTTGTGATTACTCATTTCCGAGACAGCACACTAGATTTACGTTGTTTTGTTTTTTTCCTCTCTCTTTGCAATGTCTCTTTGTTGTTTACAGCTGTGTGTTCAGAAGCTTCGTATTCTTATTGAAGACACAGACCAGAATCGTAAGTTGACTTGCCTTTTTTTTTTAAAGTCTATCCTACTCGCAGGTATGGTATGGTTTAGCTCTTTGGAACATTGATTGAAATGGCTGTATAACGTTATGTACTGCTATGTGCACAAGCAAACATCAAGTAACAGAACAAACTCAAACAACGAGCGGGTCCAGCAGCACGATGATGGATAACTTGTCAACCTTTTTTCCACGATAAGACTGCGAAAAATTGACTCTTCCGGGCAAACTGTAGTGGGTGCACTGTATTGTGACAGTGTGGATGAAGTTATTTCATTGGGAACTTGGTCATTGGTCATGCCAGTCCACATGATGGGTATCATGGCGGGATCCAAACAAGGGTACACGTAGATTGAAGCCTGGAAAAGCCACCACTAAGCCAACCTGCAGAGCTGGGCTCAATTTCATGGCTCTGCTTACCGTGGGATTCCACGCTTACATTCCGTAGATTGTTGTGCTTTACAGGGCACCTGTGGTAAGCAGAGCCATGATATTGTGCCCTAATTCCTACTCCGGCAGGCAACACAGGGCTTGAATTTGGGGGGAGAAACCACAAGACCACAGGGCTTGTGGCTCAAAATGTTTACTGGACCAGAATTCTTTTTACAAGACCAGAATCAAAAGAAGGAAAACAACTTCCTGACCCAGTTTAACATGCACTTAATTTAACTGTTTTTGTATTTTATTAGACTCAAAGTTACCACTTTAACATATTATTTTTGTTCAAAATGTTACACAGTGAGGTGTTGTTCTTCATTAATAATCAGTTCAAAAACACAAGCTCACCGGACTTGTCCGGTCAAGCGTTTAGTGGCCCGGGGCCAAAAAATACTGGCCTCGGGCCTGTGGTCCAGTGTAAAATTCAAGCCCCGCAATTTCTCAGCTGATTAGCAGATTTTTTGTTGTACGTCCCTTTTCAGTGTCATTAAATACTGAAAAGCACTGTATAAAGTTTGTGCATGCTTGTCAGTTTTCTTTCTTTCTGTTGTTTAGATAACAAAGTTTCACGTCTGCATTTAAAGACTGCATAGATTTGCGTTTTTCACACCTTTTCAAGGTTTGTGTACAGTTCTTAAACTTGTCCAATTTGCCATCCTCTCTTTAGTCAAGTACCTGGGTCTTCTAGCAATGGGTAAGATCTTAAAGACTCATCCCAAGTCAGTTCAAAGTCACAAGGATCTTATCTTAGACTGTCTTGATGATAAAGATGAGTCAATCAGACTCAGGGCGCTGGATCTACTCTATGGCATGGTATGTACATGTATCGTATTTACACCTTTAAGCCTTTTTAATTCATGCAGGATATTCTTCCTACCTAAATATTATTTCTAATTTTTATTTTGCACTCTGAAAAATCAACAAAGCTGATAGTAAATGGCCTGGAAAGTCTTTAAAAGCGTATATGTTTAATAAAAGCGTCTATAAAAGCGTATACGTGTAGGTCAGCCATTGTACTCAATCAATCGTTCCTACATTTTTAAAAGAGCCAAATGTCATGCCTGTTAAGTCTTTCTGTGCCAAGGTCCTACATGTACAATCTATTTTATGTATTCAAGAAGTGTTATCAATCTTACACAAGGACCCATAATATACTGGTTATCACGAGAGGGCATTATCACTCTCATGAGAAATGCACTTGACCTTGGGATGTACCAAGATAACACAAATCAGCAAGATACGTTTTGTTTTTTGAGAAGGGTTTATTAGTTTTTTTGTTTTTTTTCAGAATTTCGAAAAACCTCATAAAGCTCGGTATTTAGGTTTTTTGTGGTTTCAATCATTGAGGTGTGATTAGTGTTGTTTACTCGGTCCTTTCTGAGTCCTCGTGGGAAAAAACCCACATTCTAGGGCATGTTTCATAACCACTAGGCCACTGAGTATGCCTGGTAACAAGAGGCCAGTTTATATCGAGCCCTTTCAAGGTAGGGTCATGGATTGCTAAATACTCCAAAAATTAATGACCGTAACAACTTACTTTGTGAAAGGCACTGCAGCTGTTGATGGTATGAAATATTTTGAGGGTTTCCTTCAAAGTAGTATGGTTTGGATAGTTTTTGCACCCAAAAACATTTGAATTTGAGAAAATGAATAATGCATGAATCGTTTCTTACATTTCAACCAAATTCATTTTGATCATTGAAATCAGGCGTAGAGGATGAGTTTAGTTTGTTGTGCCCTCTTGATTTGCACTGATCTGAAACATATCTACAGGTCTCCAAGAAGAACTTGATGGAGATTGTGAAGAAGTTGATGATCCATGTGGACAGGGCGGAGGGATCTCAGTACAGAGACGAGCTACTGGCCAAGATCATTCAGATCTGTAGTCAGAATAACTATCAGTACATCATCAACTTTGAATGGTGGGTACTAGGGTGGGACGTTTCACCGTTTAATTGTAAAAGATGTTTTAATTCGTTCAAAATGTCCTTAATATTTAAACGAAGCCGACATGAGACAATCTTTTTCTTTGAAACGATAGCCCAAGACACTATCAAGGGAGAAGGAATGACGTTCGTATTGTCAGTGGATTGTGCCTTGTTTTCAATCCCCTACAGTTTTAATACGATTGTCTTTGTACACCTTCCCATTGTGGTTTATGGTTATATGACTATGGTTTCAGGATCTAGTTTTAATCTGAGAAAGTGTGTTGACATCTGCTGCTGTACAGGTTGGCTCATAGTTGCGATTGGAATCTTTGAAATGGTTAAAAGGTTAAACGGAAGTCACAAGTTCCGTTTAACCATTCAGGAAGATACACTTAGATGCACAACCCTAGTGGGTACACTGGGAAAATTGACCTTGCAGAAAATGTTTTATTAAACTTTTTGTAAACCCTGAAAGTATCGCAACACAAGTATTTTGCTCCTTGTCTTTCCCACTAAGTGTCCTGGCTGTTTTTGTGGGCATAACTGAATGCTATAGTCCCATTTGAAAGACTGGGCATGAAGGAACATGTGATGACCTAACTGTCTTTTACAGGTCTTGTATAAGTCGCTGTACAGATGCTTTGTTATTAATATTTAAAACTGGAGGTCAAAGTCTGTCTTTTTTTTACTCCGTCATTATGATTGTTTAGGTATGTGAGCATTCTAGTAGAGCTAACCAAAATTGAGGGAACAAAGCACGGCCATCTGATTGCATCTCAGATGTTGGATGTGGCCATCCGAGTCAAGGCGATACGATCCTTTGGAGTACAACAAATGGTGAGTGTTTATGATGGAGTTATACAATAACAACTTATTATCAAATAATTGACTGATCCATTTGGCCCTCTTGTTACACAGCAGTTGCTAACCAACCTCTCGTCATTGCTTCTTGATCAGTGAGGCATGGCTCCACACACATAATGGAGCTATCTTAACAGAAGTAGGCCAGGGAGGAGAAATTTCAGACTGTTATCTGAATTCAGACCTTTTCATGTTTGCTTGGTGAAAAAACAGCTGCAAGTTCGTTTGAAATCCTGCTCTCTGATCTGCTTCTCTAGTGCTGAGGATACAGTTCCCAGAAGCTCCATCAAATCTACAACTCAATGTCCCATGAGCCAATTTCACAAAGAGCTAGGATTCATCTTAACTGTATCAATCTTAAATGGGCTGTGTTGTCAAGATCAAAGCAGGCCTGTGGCTGTCCATGTAATTATGAACTCTCACCCAGCTACAGACACGTCTCGTGCACTCTTCATAGATATGATAATGAGGGAGGGCATGCATGCTGTAACTGGGTGAGAGTTCATGGTTTCATGTATACATAGCCGTAGGCCAGCTATGATGATGATGACACAGCCCCTGAAATTGCTAAGCAAAGTGTGATGTGACAAATCACTGTGGCAATATTGAAAACTCATCTTTATGAGTCTTAGTGTGATGTGAAATAAGCCCAGGGGTTACTGAAAGGTGCAAAAGCCTCGAGAAAGTGAATGGTTTGAGTTTTGTTTTTCTTAAATCCAGGCCTTATTGCTTGAAAACGCCAGTCTTTTGGTGGGGTCGTCAGCCCAGCATAATGGCATCTGTGAGGTACTCTACGCAGCAGCCTGGATTGTTGGGGAATTCTCTGAGTTCTTACTAGAGCCTCGGGTAACATTGGAGGCTATGCTGAGGCAGAGGGTTACCAGTCTACCAGGTCATATACAGGTCAGTAGTATACATGGTGCATTCTAACAAAGTAGACAGATTAACATAGTTGGGCTGCTCCTGAATCGACCAAGTTCAGCTACGGCTATCCTAGGGATCCTAGCAATAACCACAGCCACAGCCACAGCCAAAGGCATTAATCCTGACACGTGGTTCCTCGTTTCCTTGTGTAGATTACCGTTACTTGGTTATTACCTACAACCTACGTAGTCTGTTGCTTCTTTAGGGGTCTTGTCAAAATTAGTCCGGGACAGGTAGTCGGATAACAATTCTCCAATGTCAAATTTTTGTTGGATTTCCGTCGGACTGTATTTCTTTGAGAGACATAGTTTTACCTGCTGAAAGGCACACAGTTTTCCGATGCACTAAAGACATGCACCCTACTGACCGCTCTGCGGTTTGACTGTTTGATTAAATGTAGTATAAACAAACTTCCAGGTTTGGATTGAGCTGAAAGGTTTGGAGGTCATTGTATTTAACTAAAATTGTGGTGGTTGTTTTTTTTTAGTGAGGCATGTATAGACCCCCTGCTTGATTTCCAGTAGATAGCGATCTAAGTCTCTGCGGTTTGTAAACAAATTTTAAACTCCAGGCACTGTGAACTTATCCCATGTGTCTCTGACACAAGGTGAATTAACGGTGGTAAGCCCCTTGTCCAAGACAGTACTTTTCCGCTGGTTGTCCTGGACTAATTTTGACAAGGCTTCTTACTCTTTTATACAAAGCAAAGCGACACATCATAATTAAGATTCAGTTTTTTTTGTTGGAGAACATCAGCTGCGTAGAGATCAAGATCGTAATTTATTGACCAATTGGCTTGTTATTAGAAATCAGTTACTTATAAGAAACTCATTTGATTTGCAGAGCATTTACGTTCACAACATCATCAAGCTGTACAGTGCAATACTGGTGAAGATGGAGCCTGACGGTGAACGGGAGTCAATCCAGGAGGTTACCCAGCTCATTACTGAGAAGCTCCCTGTCTTTGCTGAGAGTGCTAATCTAGAAGTCCAAGAGAGGGTAAGATGAGATGAATGCTGTTTACATAATAATTTCAGAGATGTGATTTGTCAGGACTTTTTTTGGTTTCAGGACTTAGCCTAGTTTTAGGACTTTTCCTGGTCTCTGGACTTTAAGTGATTGCAATTTGTCTTTAGAGTGTGTGGTTTTGTTTGGGTTTTTTTAAGTTGAAGTTTCCATTATCAGAGAGAAAGACAGCCCTGGTTTTGACCAAACCTCTAGATTCTATGTGGTAATGTGTAGAGAGTCTGTAAACCTCTAAAATGGAACAGCCCCATATTCACTTTTCTATAATCACATCGCACTGATGCTGTAAGCTAAAACAAGAAGAAATTCACTACAAAAGTGGGCGCAATATAGCATTTGATTTATAGGCTTGACAAATGGAGACAATTTCCATACAGACAAGTCTTGCCACTCAGTTTTGTGGTATCCAAAACTGAAATCTAACGCGGTCAGTCCCCATCATATCTATGTATGTTGAGCAACCCTGCTACAGGAAACACAAATCTAAGAACACTTTTTATCAACCTCAATCTCAGGCATGCTGCATCCTTCAAATGTTGAAGTACATCACTAAGTTGCAGGAGAAGGATATTGCTGTTGCAGAGGAGGTTGCTGCTCTTTTCGCTGGAGAGCTAAACCCAGTGGCACCCAAGGCCCAGAAGAAGGTCCCTGTACCAGAAGGGTGAGTACCTCGTGTTGACTGAGTCTCGTCCAGCATTGATTATGGATCCATGATGATGGGTGTAGCAGGCTTACAACGTACCCTTAATACGCAACAGTGGAGGGGGAGGAGTGGCTTGAAAAGGGAGAGTGTATTGGCAAATAATTTTTTGATAAGCAAGTTGCCGGTTAAGATAAACCCTTTCAATGAAATATGTAAATTGCGTATACCAGGGGTTACTGAAAAGTGGAAATGCCATCATTTCAATTTACCTCATCAAATTTGGATCGTAGTTTCATACTTTTGGTAGCAATCACCCTCGCCACTGAATGAAATATTTTTGAAGATCACAGTCTGGTATATAATAGTCATATGCGGGTTCAATGCTAAGCAAGTATTAGCGATATTCGTTCCTAAAAAGCAAGAAAAATGTTTAGCTGAATTCTAGTAGGTATTGAAAGTTCAGGCTTAGAAAAGAATATATATCTTCTGCTCCTTGTTTTGATCAGGTTGGACCTTGACAAATGGATCAACGAGCCCCCCTCAGAAAGCTCAGACGATGAGGTGACCATAGATACCATGTTTGTTCATGATGCTCATAGGTATGTATTCACTCTCTCTGACAGGCTTGTAGAATTAATCAAGATTAATAGTGGGTCTCGTTTTGCCTTCAAACTTTCGTGGAAGGCGTGATGTAACCATCATTGGAAGAAAGTTGCGTTGAGGCTGAGCAGTTAATAGCACCGAACTCAAGCTTTGGTGCTTCTGGTCAGTAGAGTGTGGGTTCGTGACACTTGTGTTCTTGAGCAAGACACTTGACCATTATTGCTTCATCCTTCAGATGGGACGTAAAGCTTAGGTCCTGTTTGTATTATCAACGCACATAAAGGCCCCAGTACACACTTATTGCTTAGAGAAGAGGTTCGTCCCTGTGTGTATGGCCGTGGGTCTATCTTCAAACATTTGGAGACTGCACTCAAAAAGAAGGATGGACGGAAGGCGTAGCCCTCATCATGTCCATATCTCTACTTAACCGTTCATAGAGTCTGTAAATTTTCTAACACCCTGGTATATTCAGGAGTTCAACTCTAGATCGAGAGAAGACCAATTACCCATTTTTCAGGATTCATCATATTTGTTCAATTACAAACTCATGTTCTTTTAACTTTATTTATAAATCTGATGTGCCTGTAATGTTGAAACCCAACTTATTACAAAAGAATGTACATTTGCTTTTCCAAGGACAACATTGAAGTAAATGTAATTGAATTGAATTGAATTTTATAAAGTTTGCCTTGCAAGATGCTATAAAAAAAAATGTTGAAATTTGAAAGCATGTTTATGTAATGATGTTGCAATGACCACTTAGAAATAGTTCCCGATTTATACTATCGTTACGGGCAACTTTTGTTTTTTGCTTGGAGCTGCGTCAAGCATTCAAATTTTTCTACAAGGCCATGTGTTTTGCAGTGGTGCAAAGAAGCCAGTCTAACCCTATGACCAACCCTACCCTTGTCCCTAACACTAACCCTAACCCCCAGTGTTTTCTGGCATACTGGCTGCAGAATGCGCCACAGCATCTTGTAAAACCATACAAGATGCTGTATAAATTGGTTCCCATAATTGATAGTTCTGCTTACCGGTCATAAAAAACAATGAATGAATATCAGTGGTATGAGTGTCCATCTGTGGTGGATACCAGTGTGGCAGGAGACTCTGTCCCCCAAGAGATTCTGTCCCTCATACGGCACATTGTGCCGAAATTTAGTCTGATAGCGCTCTGTAATGATTCAACTTCAATCACCTCATTTTAGTTTACACACACTGGGGAACAGAATCCCCTATGGCACTGGCACTTCATAAGTCTTGATCATTATGATTGACTCTCTAGGGTCAGCCAGAAGGTGAAGTATGAGGAGCTAGATGAAGGGGAGCTGAAGAAACGCCGGGAGGCCCGTAAGGAAGAGCAGGCCAGCAACCCGCACTACCTCAAAGACAGCCGGGCAGCCAAGAAGAAGCTCAAGGACCTAGCTGCTGAGAATGAGGCCATAGTAGACGGTATCCCAGTGGCTAAGATTGATCTGAATGTGCCTCTGCATATTCCAGGTTAGTTCTGTTTCTGTCCCAGTGATAGATGTTGGCCCAATCGATTGTGGCCAATATGGTGCTGGCCTGATTGCCATTAATCCATGTGAAGATGGCCCAAGTGAGGCCGTATCCAAATTGGCAGCTACGGCTACGACTGTTCTTTAGGGTGTTTGTTAAGGATGTTTTATACTTCAACGCATAATGACGTGGAAACCTAGCCGTAGCCATAGCTGTAGCCGCCAATTCCGACATGGCCTGGTGTTGGCCAGACTGATTCAAGCCAATGTGATATTACCCTTTTGGTTTTGGTGGCCCCTATCATTTTTTGTAGGGATTAAGTGAGCTGAGGCATGATGATTTGATTTCCCTTTGCACTTTATACCTTCCTTTTGTTATTCAATTTCCATTTTTATGATCCATGTCTCCCCATGCTTCATTTCAACATCAAAGCTTGAATAATTTAACTCCTCATGAATAATTAATGACATGAAGACAAAGCCATGGGTCTTTTTTTTTTGCTCATGGATATTTAACACCCCTTCATGAATAGCCAATGCTTCATGAATAATCATCAGTTTGGGTCATGAATATTAATGCACTGGGCCTGTCTTCTCTTTTGGCTCTCTCTGTATCTGTGCATGCCTTTTTGAATCCCTCGTCTAGGCGTGAAAAAAGAAGGGCAACGTAAACACAAGAGTTATCGTGACATTCCAGGTGACTGAAAAATACCAAATTCTTCCATGTTTTGTTCTGAACGCTTGCATGATCTCGGTGGATGGGGCGCCGTTTTTAAAGAAAAATCTCAACATTTTTACAAAATTGTTGGAAATGGAATAGGAGTTCTGAGGCTGAATTCACTTTTTGCTTATCAAAATGTTACCACCACTGGAACGGTTTCCAGTTTAAGAGGAAATAATCTAAAAATTGGCAAAATTGTTGTTCTCCAAATTATTAAATTTACGATGGGATTGCTGTGGGGATTGAAGCTAGAGGTTAACCCTTAACATACTCCGTAAGTGAAGTATCCTGGATTCTTTGCCATCTTTATTATTTACAAGACAGGTACTTTGGTATTAAAAAGCTTCACAGGCCAGCCATCACTGTTTGGAAAAAAAAAAACTATGAAAATCGTAATTGATATACATGTACACCCTGTGTCCGGGAACTCTGTGGTAACTGATTACGTTTGCTGAATGATAGATCGTTTCACTGCCTGCACCAGGGCCTCAAAGGGAAGCACAGACAGTGATGTACATTATGTACTGTTTGATCTGGCCATTGTAATGAGAACCACTGCCCAATCTCTTGAAGATCTTGAAGTCAAAAAAGCCTCGTGTGATTTCATGAACTTGGTAAGAACCAAGATGTATGTAACAAAATTGAACTCAAAAATGTTAGACAGTTTTTAGGGGGTATGTAGTTTTGTAGAAATGGACTATCAGCTGATGAACCATTTCAGAGTTGCAAATTTCAAAATGCAATCTCATTTTTTATTGAAAGTGATTACTGTGTGTGAAGACAGAATATTTTCTTGTGATCAAAAGCTGTATACTCTTTGATACTGGTGTGTATAAATAATAGTTTTTATCTCATAAAAGACCCTAAGAAATGTGTGTGTCAAATATTGTCTGGCAAGAAATCATAAAGTATTTGCCAGGACTTCTCGCCGAAAGGCAATTAAAATGACCTGAACGGACTGAAAGGTCACGGTCACTCCTACATCAGAGCAAAAAGCAATCAAACCCCACACCCTGCTAATTTCCAACAGTTTTGTTTGGGTGGAAACCCTTGCTTGCTTGTAAACATGCATTGCTTGGCAAAATGATAAAGAGAAAGCACAGCTTGTTGGACTCCCTGATGGATGGGTCATGTGCAACCGTCTTCATTGTTGACCCCCTCCTCTCCCCCCTTTCCCTGCTCTTTATCATGGCATGAATTTTGAGTTTGAGAAAAGAAAGCAGGTAGTGAGAAAGTGCTCTGGGATGTTTGAGGAAAATATGGCCATGTTGAGTACAGGTACCAGAGTTGCATGTTTGAATATCTATTGTTTGTGTTTGTTCAAAGATTTCAAATTGGATTTGTTCTGCACGTTTGCAAAGTTGAAATATGAATAGGTTCTGACATACTCAAGTGTTTGTTTTTGAAGTCAGGCACATGAGACCTCCACATTTATGTGGAGGTCCACGTTTTTCTTTTTTCAAGCTGTGCGTTTTTTTATGTTATTTTATGTATCTGTCTGATGTCACTTGTAAAACCTACAGTTTCACGGGGTGTATGCAGCGTAAGTAGATTGCACGGACATTGCAAATGTTGAATCTTGCGAGTGATGCCGAGTGGAATGTGGGTGCAGCCGAGTCTGCATTTTGAAACATATCACGCTGTGCCTGTATTGCTATGGATTTTGGGCTGGGTAAATGGGCACCAGACTTACCTGGGAGAGTGGGGTCATGTTTGGGCTAGACTTAATGCACACGTATTCACAGACCCATGGATATGTTCATGAACGATGTGAGCACATTTGACGCCTCATCTCTCTCTCTGTGATTCAATGAACAATTTATCTAGTCGCAATCAGCATACAGGTGGTCCAGTTATCGCAAGTTGTGTAGGTCGAGTAATCTGGTCTTTGTACACGGGTGCTACACAGAATGAGTGGAAAACTTTCTGTTTTCAATCCAAATCATCCGCTGCTTATGGGACAGTTGTTATTCAATAATATTAATACAAAAATAGGGTCCATGTTAAAAAGGGGGCCAGCAAAAATTCCATGCTATTATATGGTGCCACTTTCCTCACACCCTACACATGCTACATCATTACTTTATTCAATGGAGGTCCACTTTTTTTTTCTACTGCCTACTGCCCACCTTCCACTGGAAAGTTTTGTCCTTGTGTGAAGTACACTTTGTACTGAAAGATTTGTTTCAAATTTTGTGTTCACGACCTTATTTCATGTGTAGTTTGTCTTTTGTTATTGTATTGAAATGCGAAATTAACTAAGAAAACAAGTTATGGCAAGTTTTTAAAAAACGAAACTTACATGTAACATGGAATCAATGTTACCAGGGTACAATGTAACTATTTAAGGCAAGTTGGGTGTTGACTGTCGAGTAACCTGGTAGCCACACACTGGGATTCTGTAGATTTCAGGGTAGTGGGGTTGGCGCAGTGGTATCTTTCCTGGCCTTCCACCTCTAGGACCCCGGTTCGAATCCCGTTGGGGGGGGCACTATGAGGGTATTTTAGTCCCTACCTGATGGGTGGGTTTTCCCTGGAATAATTTTCTGGGTTCTCCTCCAACATCTAAAACTGAACCTTCCCTCCTTGTCTTCTCTCCATGGGGTTCTTGGCTAGTACAGTGATTATAGTCGCTCTTCTGAGAATCCTTGGCCTCACAACCATCAATCAATTAATACACAAAGGAAGGTTTGTGTTCACATGGTGGAAAGCATGTTTTTGAAATTTAAGTTACAATTGTACTAGTACGATTGTGTAGAGTTTAATAGTCATTGTGTAATGTGTGTGTGAATCTTGTTTTCTTATTTTATTGTGTGCTTTTGTGCGTTAGTCTGTAGTGGAGTTTTTATCCCCATCTTACTATGTGGATGGGTGTTCATTGTTGGTAATGTTTTGAGAGGGTTTATCTATAAATAGTGATTGAATCATCACCAAATTCACAGGCAGCACAGGAAAGCTTGTTATTTGTCATTGAGAATGAAAACATTATTGATGAATCTATGTTGTTATCATGTGCGTTTATGGTTGACTAAAAGCACCATCTCCATTGACACTGTGAGTCAAAGTGTCCTCTCATGTCCACCAGACCCAAGTTTTAATGCCACAAAGTGTTTGTACATGTACCTGAAATACCTTAAGTTATTCATGTAATGGGAGACTTTTGGGTATACTAGGTGGCAGAAAACTTGTACCAGGAAAAACCATTGTTCTCTGGAAATGTGAGCATGCTCAGAACTAGGGAAAACAATGGAAATTTACCTGGTAAGTCTGCTGCCACCTTGAGTTCTAAAGTCTCCCATTCTTTTGTGTGTAGTGTTCTTAACTGATCACCACATTGCAATATTTCTATGCCCCACATTACCATCACCAACATAAATTGGATTTGAAAGAAGGGGAGGGAATTATCTTGTTTAAGGGTTCATTACCTTCTTCAGATTCAACACGAAGTTGGTAGCAGTATTAATGTGTATTTCATCCACAAAGGTAAATGTAACTAGGTATGGAACAAAATCAAACCCTGGTCTCTTACAACCCATTGGGAATTTAGCACAGGGTGTCCACAAGGAATTTTCATTGACAAGGACATATGCTTAGTTTTTGTCTTGCATGGTTGTCTCTGTAGCAGGTTTCAACGTGACGGATGAATACATGAAGAAATCCAAGTCCTCTAAGAAGAACAAGAAGAAGCACAAGAAGGGCAAGCGAGGGCGCCATGTCTCCGAGTCCAGCGATGATGTACAGGTCGCCCACAAAGTGGACATTGTTGGGGAGGAAATGCCAGAGGTGAACAATCAAGGATTTGCATATTACTTAAGTTCAATAAGGGGTCATGCTGGAAGTCTTAAGTTTTGAATTGTACTTGGGTGCAATGTCATCTTTAATAGATGTTAAATTTGCCTTGGGGGAGAAAGAATATAATTTGGTTTTACTAACATTCTTCGGGTTCTAGGGTCCTCAAGGAGCCATAAAAGGGATCCCATTTTTAAAGTGCCTTTTAAAATTTCAGCTGTGTGTTAATATGCATCGTTTGGTTTCGGGGGTTTTGTTCAAACTTTTTTGTTTGTTTTTGGTTTGACTTTAGGGGGCAACTTATTCTGATGGTGAAGAAGATGATAGAGCTATGG
>CM021538.1:9836028-9848931 GCA_010994315.2 Pisaster ochraceus | reverse complement strand
GAGGAAAGAAAGACAAAGAACTTTGGCATTTATTATCCAATCTCAATGATTTTTTGATTATATGAAAGGGAATTCGATAAAAGTTGGAAATGTGTTATTATTTATTTTGCTGTAAAACAATATCTCCAAGGAGATAATGGAGTTTGTAAAATAAAAAAATGTCCTTTGAACGACAGCTTTCTGTTGTGTAAGAGTTTGTGGTTACTTTTTGTTTTTGTTTTTGTGTTTCTTTCTCTGAACTAAAGGATGGGCGGAGTCAGCATGAGGGGATCCAGGTACCATTCCAACTCCCACCAAATATGACCAATGAAGGGCAGTTTGCCTTCACAGTCAAGAGTATTAACATGGTTCAGAAACTACGTGGAACATTAACGTATATGCTGAAGGTAAGAGCTATCCCCATGGGAGATTTTATGGCTTGCTAGAATTTGATAAGTTATTCGTTTGCTTTCTGAACTTTGGATCAATTGCCATTTAATTCACCAATCTTTTGTTGGTGAATGAATAATCTTACATGGTTAACCACTTCACAAAACTTCAGAATATCAACAAGAAGTGGTGAAAACAACCAGTCCCTCCTAAAAAGCTACAGTTTTCAGGAATTAGCCATCACAGAGACGAAAGCACCTATAGCCAAACCTTCAGATTTCTCTTTGAAATGATGTAGAGAGTCTGTAAACCTCAAAACTATAACATGTACTTTCAGTGCCTGTTATTCACACACCAAGATGAAACTGATTTCAAGTTTTCAGGCTTTGGTACATTTTCACACACAATCTCATCCCTTGACATTCTTCTTTTCTTTTTTTCCCCTTGCCTATTGTTGACAGGATGATAGCGGTTCAACCAGTGAGAAGATAGATTTCAAAGTGCACCTTCCAGTATCTGCCTACTTTGTTGCCAAGCAATGCACTAGGTACAAACCTCCTCTTGTATCCTCTCATTGTCATAATCTATGGATAGCTTTGTGTAGACCTAATCAGACACACTGACAAAACAAAAAACCTAAAAGTCACAGCTGTGTCTATGTATTGGTGTGGATTTTAATTGTTGGCAATGTAAAGGCATTCATTTCAAGGCAGTCCCCAAGAATTTTAAAAAACAAATCATTAACTATGTCATTTCTTGTTCTGAGTAAAGTGTTCCTGTTTTCTCCAAGGGTTAAATACATCATGCTTATTTACGTAGACTTTAGGCTCTTGTAATCCGGATACTAAATTCCTGTCAGGGCAAGGCAGTTTTCATTGATAAAGGGCACCACTATAAGAACAATTCAAATTTCTACTAGAGCATTTCAAGGGGCACCAAGGCAGTGACTAGGGGCATATGCCTCCATTGCCTCCGTGAAGTATCAGGCCAGCTCTTCCATCAAGCCCTTTATCTCTTCGTACTTTAACTTCTTTGATTCCAATCTGGTCTGGTTTTCAGCGCTGAATACTCTGAGCTCCTTAGCGGGGGAGACCTGACAAGCAAACAGTCCATGACCATTCCTAACGTAGATGTGGACTTCTCCATTGTGCTAGCCAGAACGTGCTTCTACGGTCACTTCTCTCTAGTAGAGAGGGTCCAGACGACAGCATCCCTGTACAGTCACTCAATACAGGGACACCATGTCTGTTTACTTCTAAAAGTCATGGTGAGTGTCAGACTATTGTCATTTGTTAAAGAAAGTACCAAGTTATAAACCACAAGGGAAACTAACTGGGTAAATTTTTGATATTTTTGGATGGGACATAAAGCTGACAGTTCTGTATGTTGTGTAGGCCTCAGTACACTTATCACTATTGGAGAAGGGATTTTCCCTGGTGTTTTCTGGCATGGTTGGCTGCAGATTGTGCCACATCACACTGTAAATCCTTACGAGGTGCTGTATAAACAGGACTCCTTTTGTTTGTTTGGTTTTTGTTTGTTTTTGTTTCACTTTTTTTAAATGAGAGATCGCCAAACATGACAAGGCCATGGACGGCCACTTAAAAGTGAGGGCTTCACTTAACTGATTTGGGCCATCAACCCAAATCAACTGCCACAGTCTGTAAGGATGAGGGCATGGGTATCGTCCATTAGGAGCCTGGCTGGTTCCACATAGCTCTGCATGCCCGTCGTTAAAAAAATGAGTGCTTTGGGACGCCTGTTGGATGTGATAAAGTGCTATATAAGAACCGCACTTCTTTTATCGTTATTCATTGACTAAAGTGGATACATATCTGTGTTTCTTTTCAGCCCAACAAGAGCATTTCAGTGGATGGCAAGAGCTCAGATCCTGTGGTTCTATCATCGCTGCTTGATGAGGTGAAGACTTTCCTAACGGAAGCGTAAAAGTAACTATATATGTGTAGGATATATATATTAAAAGTAAAGCCATGCGTTTCAATCTTTCTGCTGAGTGCTGCCACAGGGAGGGAACAGACGTCACATTCAAGGGCTTGATTTGATTCCACAAAGTTGTTTTTTTCTTGGCAAGTTTGGGATGCGGTTTCATCGACACTATAGTGCTTTGTATTGTGACATTCTGCTTTATTGGTGGAAATATTTTGGGAATTGTGCCTTTAATGATACAATCCTTGAATGTGGCATACAGTCGGATTATGTCTTGAGAAAGTTATTTGGCTATAAGGCTGTTGCAGATTTGAGTTTTGAAAAGGTATAGGTAGAGTATCGAGAAATTGTCAACATTTTCTGCCATTGATTGTTATACTACCTATATTTTGTTAAAGGGCATCTGTGATGGCCTTGTAGCCAAATGTCTTTCTTGTGACATACTCTGACTGTGTGCCAAATTTCATGCTAGCATCATCAAAGGCACAATCCGATCTACCTGCCGTACTATATGGGCTCTTCTCACTGATGTCATGTTTGTATAACAACAGGGGAGGTTCTACCAACTTGGGTCACTCTGCACAAGTACGTTATGTAGCGATTCTTAGCACATGTAAAAGTACTCCAGCATGCGAAATGATAAAAACAGTGCGAAGGGTTTATTGCAAAAGAAATCAATCTACTGCTATCTTTAGAGGAATCCCAGAGGGTTGTGTACCCAGCTGTAAAGCCCTTGCATGTGACATCACAAGCAGTTTGTATGGATTTCATAAAAATAAGGTTTGCATACTTTTTGGAGCTCCTGGCAAATTTGTATTGACCAAGAGTGATCTCCGAAGTAAATATTTGGCAAAAACTTATATTTATGGATTTTAATTTTTTTCAAAATAACAGACATTTTTCATTTAACGCCCTTTTGGTTGCTACGAGTATGAATTGCAAATAACAACCTTATAGCACTGAGCCAATGACTAGGGTTAAGAAATGTCAAACATTTATCGGAGTCCAGACCTTCTTTCTCTGCCTTGAACAAAAGTAGCTGTGAAATCATTAGCTGGCATCCATCAAGCATGACACCTCATCCTCTGTCTGGCCCATGTGCTGCAGCACCCAACAGATAAAATTGATCGCATTATGAATATAAGGACACTTCATTGAGTGTACAACTGTGACTTATGTATCTGACTTGCTATCAAACTTATCACCTTTTACCACCATGGCCCAATTTCATACAGCTGCTTAAAACACAAAAAAATTGCTAAGCAAAACAAAATTATGCTTACCAGAATAAGGTTACCTGCAAAAATACCATGTCACATGTTCAATATGTGACTGGTATCCCGCTCAATTTGGCTAAACAGAAAACTGTTAAGCACAATTTTCTGCCTTGGCAGCTCTATAAAATTGGGCCCAGGTCTTTATCTAGTCTTATTCGGTTGCTTTTTTGTGTGTCGCAATGTTCTGTTGTTTTTGTGTCGAATGTGGATGACCATCTTAAGACCGTTCTAAGGCAAAAGGGGAGTTTCTTTTGATATGAAGTTGTTGCTAAACTTTCACCGATTGTCTTTTTTTAAAGACATGTTTAAGGGCAAGGTTCACATTATTTTGACTCTCCTGGAGTATAAAACCAGCCTTAGATCTGGAGGATGAAAATATGCTTACTTCTGGGGCGATTCCATGATTTCATAATGCTACAATCACCCTGGTGTATCAGAAAGCTGTAATTTTAGGTGCAGGCGTGTGATTTTTCAGGTTTTTTCCTGATTTCAGGATTTTCTCAAAATCTCCTTGAGCCTTAAAATATTCTTGAATAAAGTGAAGCAACCTCCAAAGGAGAAAGCGTGTACAAACCTGCAGTGTTGCACAATCTCCTGAATGGTAACATCTGGGAGCTTTCCAGTCTGGAACAAGGGGCAAACCATGGGAGGTTTCCGGTCTGGAACAAGCCTGGGCAAACCAGGGCGACCTGAAAGCCATTTTTAGGAATTTTCACCTTCGTCAATTCTCATTCCCTGTAGGTGATTACATTGACTTGGCGTGATGGTAGTTGCATTTGGTAAACATAAATGTGGAGACATCATGTCATTCATAAAATCTAGACTCTGATACCTAGCAGGAGTAACCCTATAAGTACATATTTTGCACACCTGATGAGAGGTGCAAAGGATGAACCTCATCGTAAAGATGTAACACGGCATTTAAGACATCAAAGCAGTATTATCAATAAGAGGCTATACAGGGCAGCAAGTCTTAGAACTTCTGAACTGATCAACTTCAAATCTTGTTTGAACGTTCGCACTTGAGCATGAGGAAGATGGATGCAAAGCAATGACTATTGAAAGTCGGAATAGATGAAACACGATCTTGGTTCAGTTTGATAGCATGAAGAAACCCCATGTATGGATAGTTATACGTTCCTGTGTATACAATGATAGTTATTCCAAAGATATGTTTTTTATATTGACTTTGTGGATTGTAAATGATGATATAAGTTCAGGAATCTTGTTTTGAAAAAAAAAGACGATATTTAATTTGAGAGAAGGGTGGAGATTGGGGGAGGTTAAGATTTAGATACAAGAAACTCAAAGTTTTGGTTAGCCCAATCAAAGATTAAAAAAGAAAATAATATTGTGGAGTGGATGCTTGCCTGTGGTTCCAAGCAGACTTCAGAAAGTTGAAGCCACAATGATTTGACCCCAAATGGCAGCAGTTGATAATGTCTTTCTCAAAGTATCTTTACTTGGGTCCTATTTAGTGGGGCTGCTTACATTTGTTTGCGCTAACAGTCACCATTCTACCCCTACAGGGTTAGGGCAAAATTACTGCGCTAGCCTTGTAGGTGAAGAATGCTTTAGTAACTTGAAAAAGTCTTGCACACAAGCAAATAATGCCTCTCTTAACTGTGAAATACGTTATGTAGGAGGGCAAATTTTCGGCTACCTTAAGAATCAATTTTTGTTTGCTTATGATGGCCAGTGGTCACTTTGGCCCTAGGCCCACTTTCATAAAGCCCGTAAGCAGAAAAAATTACTAACCGCAGAAAAAAAAACGCTTAACAGAAATAGCTTACCCACTGAGTATAAGTTGTTGCGACTGGTGCCCCACTTATATATTTTTTTTTGCTTAACACATAATTTGTCTTTCTGTTTACCAGCTTTATGTAACTGGGTCCTGATGAGCTGAAGTATTACTTCTATTTTAATTTGTCTATACTGACCACACTGACAAACATTTACAATGCCACTCTGCAAAACACTGTTGACACCCGAGCCGAGCTCCAGAAAGCCCATGCACAAGTGAATTCCAAGGAAGATGTAGGGGTTGCTTGTCAAAATTTGTGAGTCCTTACATGCAGTTGGCAAATTCTGAAATTGAACGAGGAATTGGAACTAACCATGGAATTATCTCTCGTGAGTTATAAGAGATGGATTTCCATGGTACCCAAATGATAAACTTCCATATTTCAGTTATGATGAGTCACGGTATTTTTTCAAAATGTTTAGAAACAAAGAAAGAGGCTCTTTGAACTGGCAAGCAGTGCTGATGCTAACAACAGCTGTAGATTCAGATTTGTTTTTGGCCCAAATTGTCGACCAATCACTTCACCGAGTTGCCTCATTACCTGCCTGGAACTACACAGAGGCTATGGCTGCTTGTGGTCTCTAGTCTTGGCCATAGGGTCCCTTCAGAGTATACCAATAAACATTCTTTTGTTTAACTGGAAGTGACCTTCACCAAATGAAAATGGCCTTTCCTATTCAATGATGAAGTTACAGGTCTGCAATTGCTTTGTTTCAGTGTTCTGTTTGGCAAATTGTCATGGGTACACCCAATCACTGTGTGTTACATTTCGTTGAGCTTGGCATTTTTTTGGAAAATCATGAACATGCAGGCGTCATAGGAGACTTTGGCCCCTGGTGTGTGTTTCCCCAAGTGGGATTTGTCATGGGCTGAAGGAAGTTCATTCAAAAGAGGGCGCTATTAGGCGAAATTTCTACACACTTTGCCGTATGGGGGTGGAGCGGGCGGAATCTTCCGGGCAGAGTTTCCTGCGCAAGTCATATCATAATTTGCATTGGCTGTCTTAAACTGTAGGTGTCATTTTCATTTAGCATTTGTCGGCGTTCAAGCAAGAAGGTTTCTTTCTGACTGTTATTTTATTGATCTTTCACTTTAAAGTCATGTGTGGCAGTAGTTTATTTTTCAGTCTGTCTGTCTGTGGCCATTGTCTTACAAATAACGTCAAAAGATGTGAATACTTCATATAATTAAAAACTAACATATTAAATTGATATATCAGTTGCCCTAGGCATTCCCACATTGTAACCCCGTTATGCTTACATTCCTCAATAATTAAATACAAAAGTGTCAGGTGAACTTTGTGAATACTGTATAACTGTCAATAGAGAAAGTTGTATACATGAAATTTGTGATTTTTAAACAATTGAGCAGCCCTAGGTCTGAAGGAAGGGCATTTCTCTAATTAGTAGTTCTTCCAAAACTAATTTATTTATCATGTAATTGCTAGCTTTGTAGGTTCTGGCAGGTTTAGTTTCTGTATATGTAGTCAATGTAACAGATACCTGGACATGTGTAGTCAGAGTGCGAAGCCTCGACGTCTTCATTTTGGGAAGCAAAGTAAAAAGATGAACTTAGAGTTAAGTTTGTGAAAACACGATTAATTGAAAGTAGTAGTGACTGGTAACCGCAAGACGTTCATTTGTTTCTACAAGCAATGCAAGCGCCTGAACTTTACGCAGTGGCACTTTCATCGGTGACCAAAATGATCATCATTATCATTTTAAAGTGAAACCTCAAAGTCAGTGGTACTTGCTTTTTGTTTTAGGGTTTTGATTTCTCCTTAAAAAGTGTCGGCTGTTTTGCTTTTTGATTGGCGCTGATCGCATAGATTGCATTGGGTCTTATGACCCGAAATACCGTGTGGTCCATTTTTGGTTATGTAAATTGAAAGTAAATACACCATGTAGTAACCATTAACAAGAAGTCGTTTCGGAAGGTACGGAGCTGTTAAACACAATACAACATTGCCCAGCAGTGTCCTGTGTTTGGTGTGTGATTCTCTGCTAACGTTTGCTTGCCAAGTGAAATGGTAACAAAGCACCCTTTTGAACTGAGTGTGTCTATGCCACTATTATCCAATCTGCCTGTCCCATTCTGACAGATCAGAGCTCGATTTCACAAAACACCAAGAGTTATCTGTAGATGAGTGGTCAGTATCACCGTAGCGATCTGTATTGTGACGTCATACTTTGCTTAACAAAGATGGAACACTGTTAAGGTCATGTCACACGAGGCAATTTACATGCAACCAGTTCCAGGCAGAGAATCTCTAAGAAGAGAAGCCATTCAGTGTTCACACATTATTTTGGGGATCGTACAATATTGTTTGAAAAATAACTCTAGTGGTTACCACAGTGATCCTGTATTATGCACTGCAGTTGGTTGCCTCCAAGTTGCCTGGAAAAGTTGCCTCGCGTGTCAAGGCCCTTGAGATCAAGTATAGGTCTTTGTGAAATCTGCTCCAGGGCTCGATTTCACCGAAACGCTAAAAAAGATTCATCTAAAGATGAGCTGCCAATTTCGTAGTAGGGATTTGTATCGTGACGTCACACTCAGCATTAATAACAAGTACGATTGGTAACCATTTTATGATCAATCTGGGCTCTTTGTGAAATCTGCCCCAGGAACAACGCATATCATCAGGTGTTCACGTTCTTGAAACTGCATGGTGTATGGTGACTTCCGTGCACGGTGTCAACTGTCCCATTGCTTAGACCCTCTGACGTAAAACCAAAGCCGTGTAGGAAGTCGGCTCTCTAAGAAATTCGAGAACACCAGTGGTCATCACTGAGAGAGATAGAGAGAAAGGGACAACACAACCATAGCCAAGATGAAGAAAATTAGATCCCAAAAACGTTTATTAGGCTGCGTACATGGTAGGAAAGCAAACGTTCAACGGTTTCCACCGTGAATGTAATGGCTCAATCCGCACACATGAAGTAATGAAGAAACAAACATGCGGTGTCCGTCAAATCGAAAGACTATGAAGTATTGGTATCTGCAAAACAAGCTTTATACACAAAGTAGGCATCTCCAATCCATGACAATGAATTTTCCTACCACCATATTTTGTACTATCAACTCACAACATCATGGCATCCCGCAGATGCCAGTCATGGTCATTATGTTCCGATCATTGCAACCAGACATCGTGTCTCTTTTTACTCTACTGCAGTCATGCAGTATTACAGAATCACTTTTCCTTGAAACACTAGGGTTTGTTAATTAGTTGTCAAAGTGTAATCAAATTACTTGGCAAAGTTTAATGCTGAAAGACTTTTGCTTGCCCCAGTCCCACTCAAAACACCACCAGTGCTGTTTAATTTTATAATGTGAAGATATTTGTTTCCTTGTTGACAAATTTACCCTTACATGTCTTGTTTGTGTACTTTTTCATAGCTCAAAGATTCCAAGAATATTTAAAATAAGTCGTACCTCTTTATTGGTAATGAAAAAGTTGTATCCATTTATAAACTCCAAGGTAACTTAATTTTTACCGATTCCTCTGCCAAAAGGGAACACAAAATGTATTCTATGTTTATTTTAGAAATATGCGTGCTCATTTGCATCAGTGTAAACATCTGTTGTTTTTTCCCTCTGTGGTGTAACTAAAAGAGATGTTGTACACAAATACATACATGCAGTGCTTATTTCAATCTACAGGCTGGCAACTTATTGCTGATCAACTAACTGCCTGCTTCGTGTCTTGGCTGTGTCATTGGAAATTGAAAAACGCAATCGAAGTCTTTTCTTCAGGGAAATAAAATTTCCTTTATTTTTATGACGAGATGCATTTCCTTGACAGTATCTATTGTTGGGTACAAATTTCTTATAAATGGAAACAGTTTGGATGGAATTGTTTCCTTGGACGAAATGTCACTAGTATCAAGAGTGTAGCCCTCAACTTTCGACAATATTGTGCGGTGTTACAAATTGTCTATGTTAACAATAATTGTGTATACTCCCTTAACATCATCCCATACACGTGGTACTAAAAGTTCCTAGTGGAACAAGCGCGTGTATAAGGGTACAGTCACTGTCTCCGTTAAGCTCAGCTCAGGGTCGTTCATCTCGGATCACTACTGTTCAACTGAAGGTTGACAAATGCACTCTAAAACTTCCGGGTAAAAATTAACCCAGGTCCTGCGGGCATGACCCATTTCTGTGTCAGAATGACCCGGAATCCATGTCCAAAATGGTTCAGAAATGGGTCAAACTGACGCAGAATCCTTGTTGAAATCCCATTGTTTGTTTGTCTTTTTATCGGTTACCGGATCAGCCAGACTCGGAAACAAATCAGGCCCGTGGGACGCATAATCTTGTTCACTTCTGACCTAGGAGTGTTTATAGTGCGAAATGCTTTACAGGCTCAACCTGTTCCATCATTGTATACTTATTGTTGGTATCTGCGTATACCTCCCCCTCCCCCACCTTTAAAATAAAGAGAGAGAGAGACCGAGAGGGAATATTAAACTCTCCATATACCAGTTGTGTCCACAGTGTTTAACATATCTTCCTAGTTTTTAGTGTAGTTTGCTGCAATCGTGTTTATCTTGTGTAAATTGATACTGATTGTTTTCTGAATAAGTCCAGCAGGGTACTGTGTGAAATAAGTTTTAATAGTTTTGTTAAATTTGTTGCAAATTTTGCCTTAATAAGGTGTGTAGGTCCTAGGTCTTGTTTTGTGCGAGAGTGAAGCTGGTGCAATAAAACAAATAATAAAGAATTATCATAAAACGAAAAAAATAGCACCTCTCCTTACGTGGATTTACGTATTTGTTTTAATTTTAGGCCTAAGTACTGTGATTTGTATTGGTAAATAGCTTCTGTGACTACGCTATCACTCCCATGCGGAGAACTATTATATATAGCATTAAATAAATCAAATAAATAAATGAAAATAATGCAGCTATATCCGTAATTAACTTTTGTGTGTGATGTGTTTGACTCGTAATTTTTGTTCTGTAACTGGAAACATCATGAGCCTCGTCCCTCCCCCCCCCAAAAAAAAGGGTAAGTTTTGCAGTACTGAACTATCTAGCCCTAATGTCGGCGGTCTTCATAATTAACGGTTGTCAATATCTTCGGGACGTCAGTCAGAGCTCGTACAACCGAATACTCGGGGACCACGCCCTTTAGGAGTTCCCATGCATCTCAAACTCACCGCATTCTTTGAAGCAAACTTTGCCAAATCATGCAAACCTCTTTATTATGCAAAGAAGACGTGACATTACTTAGGCGAAAATGCGATGCTCTGTTTTCGACAACAGCTGTAGTTTTACACGTTCACATCCGACTTCCGTTCACGTTCACATCCGCATGGTACGACTCTACGCTTGCTCGTCTGCACACACAACACCCGCTCGTTTTGTCCCCTGGTTGGAAACGCAGGAAACTGTCAAAATGTTCTATATCAAAATCAGTGGTGTTGGGCTTTATTTTAGCAACAGTGTAATGACTCCAGTTTGTGTGAATTTCTTCAAAAGTCGCCACGAAGGTGAGTTCTGAAGACTACGAAATTGCCGACATTGATGTTGAGCTGCGAGGGACCAGAGACCTCCAGGAAAGAGCCCTAACTTTGTCTTGAAGACAGCCGTGGAAAATACCTCCACAACGGGCTTATTTCTCCGTTGAGCATGCGGTTGCTTTGCAAGCTCCTTATAAGTTGGATTTCCCCCTTGTATGCCGAGTGACGGCAAGACTTTTCTTTAAAAGAGAAATTGATGGCAAAGACGGTACAACATCGTACCCCTACCAGAGAAGATGAACAGAACCCGTGGGACTAGGGGCTTAATTTCATAGCGCTGCTTAATAGGTAAGCACATTTTCGTGCTAACTATAGAACAAATTCCTTAAGGTAAGCGTATTTCACAGGTTAGGATAGCAAGAATATTAGGCAGCCATCTTGCGCGTTCACCATGGATTTGCATTGTTACGTCATTAATTTTCGATCAGTAAGCACCGGACTGAGGTTAGAACAACAAAATACTTCCCGTAAATTGTGGGCATGAAGGGACTTATACTTTTCTCCCGTAAAAAACCCCAAAACAAAACAAAAACTGATTGATGTTGTGGGTTGGGGGGTGATAGTCTGGCCCCAGTCTAAACGACACAGATTAGTATTTATCTTTGTCATTCCACACAGGAAACCTGCCTCAGGAGGTGACAGCTGCATGATAGCGCCCCAAGCATCAGCCAACGAACCTCTCGTAGAAAAAGGACCTGCTTTTGGGGTCCTGAAAAAATCCACCTGTGTTTACTAATACACAAGGAAATAAGCAGCACCTATTTAAATCGCCCTTTGCCAAAAAGCATTTTGTCAAGTCTAAGACGTCTTGCCCATTCTGTTCATTTCACTCCATGTTTAACTTTAGAACCTCATTCCGATGACACTACGATTTTAAAACAAGTACCGCTTTTTACGATCACACGCGGTAGTCATACAAACGCCTCAATGGTAGTGCTGAGAGGCATTATTTGTATGTGCATTTATTATGCCAACTGATGATCCGTAAAAAACAAACAAACAAACAAACACCCCAACAAACAAACAAACGTACAAACGTGTACGCCTTATCGTGGGTGGCCGGCAGTAGGCCTCAGGTAACTTAAAACGAAAGAAAAAAAGAAGTGTGAAAACACAACTTCACCTCAAAAGATAACCCCAAAAGGCTGGAATGATGAGTAGGCATAGGCCTATCTGCTTTGGCTCCCTATCCATGCATCCGAGATAACAACAATATAGACCGGTCGTCCCTTCGCACAGCTTGCAAATATCAGCCGGAGCAGAGCCGATGATGGTTGTGAGCGCCCTCTCTAGACAGACACCGATCAGCAGCTAAAAATAGCTCACCGTACCAAATGTACAGCAAATTAACGTGAGAACCTGCTAAGAAAGATGGCACTCAAAAAGGTTTGGATTATTTGTATGAATCAAACATAAACCATCCATTTCTAACATAATTGATATATTAAATGGTGTCATTGGGTCCCTCTTTGATATATTAGGCTCAGGTAGGTGAACTGTCAGAGGCTGAATAGACTGTGAAATTCCATTCTTGTCGATCTTTTTTTTTACGGAAGTAAGTACAACTACAGCACAAGTACAGTACTAAAAAGTAGGCCTAGCTATTAGCCCACCTTGTTGGGCTGTTATGGCTCTCTTTTAACATCGGTCTCAAGACCGATGTTAAAAGAGGGCCATAACAGCCCAACAATGTGGGCTAGCCTAGCTATGTACACAACTATGGATGATGGTCCACAATACTCACCGTACAATGCCAATTCCACAAAATGGTACATTTATTGAGTAAGTTTACACTTTCTGTATGAAAAAAAATCTGAATGGCATTAAGTATGTACTGTACATTCTGCATGTGCAAACAATTCCGCAAAGCTCTGAACAATGCTGTTTTCACGAAGATGGAAGAGCCACTTAAAAAATAAACTTTGTAACAATAATCATTCAGCCCGGAACACCTCTTATCTTTGTTCGGTTTTTTTTTT
>CM021538.1:9706901-9724422 GCA_010994315.2 Pisaster ochraceus | reverse complement strand
AGATCTTCACCCGATGTCCCGAACATCTTCACCCGATGTCCGAAGATCTTCACCGAGTGCCGTGAAGGTCATTACTCGGTGTCGTTGCTTATCATTTTAAATATACTTGCTTCATTGTCAAATTTTGTATGTTCACTCAATCTCCTGTTATGAACGATTCAGTTAAATAGTCTCAGGTTAATTCTCGCCACAAGAATTGTCTATACATCACTTAAAACCTGGAACATTTGCCTAATAAATTGTAAGTGTTCACTTTTATGTAAGATGTTCTCGGAACTTAGTGTCGGTATCACATTTTAAAGAGTCTTTGTCCTTTTCTATGAAGCTGGGAGAAGGTTTTTTCCTCTTTGTCTGGTTTGGAACTCTCTTTATTTCTGCTTCTTTTGGTCCGTTTTTAAGGGAATTATAAGGCTGTTTTGCATCTTACAGATTTTGAAATTGTTTATTGCAATAAGTTACTTTCCAATGCACTGTTTTTAAATCGTTTGGGTGCACGTCTATTTTGTGTATACATTTATATACAGTTAAATTTCAATTGTATTTTTACTGTTGTCAGCTGGGGGGTTGAATGCACACATCTTTTGACGATAGTTTTTACACTTGTCTGAAATATTAATATCAGTCAATCAATCAATCAATCAATCAATCAATCAATCAATCAATCAATCAATCAGTCAATCGATAAACGTATAACTTATGGATGTTACATGTTCATGTTGCCCGTTTATTTCTCACTAAACAGACTACGGTTGCTAACACGGGGATGCGTCAACCATCTCAGTACGTCCCTTCACCGATACTTGCCCACGAGAACGACCGCACCCAATATGAAAATTTTGTCAACGGCATACCCTCTTGGGCTACGTGCCATCACATTAACAGGGAAAGTATGCGCTTTGGCACCAATATCCTTTCATTGGGACACTTTGGGGAAGTGACTGATGGATCTGTGACAAAAAATGGGACAGTTCACGAAGCTACTATCAGCACACTCAAAGGTAAACAACGAGCAAACTTTACTAAGCTTTCACCAGTAAAACCTTCTTACTTTGTGAGAAGCACTGCAGCTGGGGATGGTATAAATTATTTTGAGAAAGATTTCCTTTCAAATATTTGGATAGTTTTTCACCCAAAGACATTTGAATCTGATAAACGATTCATGCATTAGTCGTTTCTAAGATTTATGAAGGTTGGTGTCCTTTTGCAAATGCTTCAGCCAGAGATGCAGTTGGTACCCGCTGTCACCTGGATAAACGTGGATTCGACGTGTGAGTGAGGAGATTTTGCTGTTTTCTCAGCAAACCTTCCACGTGTCTTTTATTGCATCTTTATTTAGACTTTTGCCTATAAATCACCATTACCCAGACAAACACCAATCTATGACCCGAAGCATAGATCAAGGGAATCTCTGTCCTTGCTCTATGTTTTAAAACATGTAAAGGGATTTAAAGGGCGTAATTATTTTTAACTGCTTGAATGAAGCTCGTAGAGTGATTAAGAAGTCTGCCTGCCCATTTGAACATCATCAGGGTAAGAGTGTTGTAGCAACGTAGGTGCCAATTTGGTTCAAAACACAGTGCGCCACCAATAGTCTTTCAAATCATTCCGCATACAGCCACAAGTTGTTGGTTTAGGTAACGTGTTCCGAGTACAACATATTGTCTGCTTTCATTGATCATGGTTTGGTTTTACTACAGCAAGTGCGTCAGCAGAAGAGAGAGGTAAATTCATGACGGCATTTGAGTCCACGACTCGGATTGGCAATCATCCCAACTTGGTCAACATCCTGGGAGTCTGCTTACATGATGGTGAGTGACGGTCAATGCGAGAAAAACCCGGTCAATTTTGAAGAGTCAATATTAACCCGTGTCAAATAAATGCACGGATCAATTTTGATAAAACATTTTGTCGACACCTCAGTGTGCTGATAAAAAAAAACTGAGACGGCCAAAAAGGTTTGGGGTCAGAATGTCACGGACGCACTTTGTTCAATTAATACAGTTGCGGAATATTCTACACAGGGTCTTTAGAATTATGAATGTGTAAAAACACATTTTGTCCTAAGCCCTTACTTGGTCTGTTTTAGTGTCACAGAAAGATCACAACCAGTGTAATCACATCCAGTTAAACGTTGGTGGAACCAGCCAGGTACACAAGAAATCTAAAAGAGTACCCAGTCGCTTAATTGTCATCAACACTTTTAATTCAACCTTTAATTTATTTTGTAGTTTATCTACAGGTATTCAACATTCAGTATCTGCCAAACACAGCCTGTAATGAAGCCAAGGATGCCTCATAAAAATGTGAACTTAATCACTGCAACTCACAAGGCTGAGGGAAACCTGTAAACAAGGTTGCATGATATGTGAACCAGAAACACCGTGGTTAACCCCTATTTTCCACGATAAGTGTTCTGGGTTCTTTTATGTGCAGTATCAATCCTATAGTACACTTAATAATGTCACAATCAAAGAAAAAAACAATCATGCATGGTAAAGTGTCTTGCCCAAGTGTCACGGTTGGGACTCGAACCCACACTCTGCTGATCAGAAACACCGGAGCTTGAGTACATTGTTTTTATCTGCTCAGTCTCGACACACCAAAACAACAAAATAAAGAACCACCCTTGTTAAGTGTACTACAGTGACTTGCGAGGTGGATTTTAGTACTTGAAAACATGTGTGCATTCTTCCCGATCTCTAAACAGATGAATTGTGCGTAGCTTTGGAGTTCATGCCATACGGTAACCTCCGATCTCACCTGAGAAAATCGCGCTCAACAGTCACCGGAACTTCACAGTATTCTGAAACGCTGCTTAAATTTGCTCTCGATGTGGCCAGAGGAATGCAGCATCTTGCTACGAATAAGGTGATTATAAAACTGTAAACTCTCTAGACTCCAAAAACCTGGTCAGAATTGGCGTTGTTTTTTACGAACCAGGCTGTAGTTCAAACTTGGGTGTGATCCCTGGCTATACGGCTGTCACAGGTTCGATGGGTTCTGGCTGGCACCCCGAACAAAGTTATTGACAAAATAGGGAGATAGCTCAGTTGGTAGAGCGCCGGTGTCAGACGAGGAGTTAAACTAGCCCTTAATCCAAAAGTGCTAAAATAACCCTCCGTTGGAACGCAAAATTCCGGTCCGCGAGGGTCAAAACCTCAAAAAATGTTGGATTAGCCTAACTTAGCCCAGGTTTTACGACCAACCCCCCGCTGCGAGGCCCAATAAACCATCGTTGGAACGCAACTGACCTGCTACATCCGGTCTATTTTATTCCATGTGACCTCTCCACAGAAGATTACGTCATCATAACAACAACGCGCGTTGACTACCACAAGTAATTCCCAGCTGATACATGTACATGTATACGATGGTCGGGGTCAGCTATGCATGACCTGATATTTAACGTGTGGGTCAGTTTAACCCGTGCGGACAGGAAGCCCAATTTGGATTAAGACATTTTTATCCTTGTGACACCCGCAGTGCTCGGAATAAGGACTAGTTTAACTCCTCGCCTGAACGTAGGGTACGTTTAGACGAGGAGTTAAACTTAAATCTTTCCCCCGGCGATTCTGTCCCCCATATGGGAAATTAACATGGGCTGAAGGAGGATGTTTCAAAAGAGGGCGCTATCAGAAGAAGTCATATACACAGTTTGCCGTATTGAAGGGGGAGGGGTGTATCTCCGGGAGACAGATTCTCCTGCCACAACGGCACGTTAATAAGAAGGTCGTCGGTTTAAAATTCCGCTCTAGTAAACTTGTCTATGTTTAACCCCAAATTATTACTTTTCCCAATCGGTTTCCCTTGTGGCTTATAAATACTTGAAAATTTTTACATTCAGATTGTATTTGAGCCGTGTCTTACACGCCCGACATTCGTGCTTAGACAAACAAAAACGTGCTGTGTTTCTAATTAGGTTTGGAAGGAATATTTACAAAACATTACAGAAAGCTCTGAAAAGATTGGCAATGACATGATTTAACAATACTTGATATCATTCCACAGATAGTTCATCAAGATTTGGCGGCAAGGAATATCCTTCTCGACGCAGATTTGGTTGCCAAAATTTCTGACTTTGGTTTGTCACGTGTTGAGAACACCTATTTGGAGACAACAACGGTAAATCCTCCCCCTTCTCTGCAACGTTGTGTCGTCAGCAACACTAATGCAATACATTATAAGCATTTTACTGGCTCATTGCGTCAAGCAATGGCACCTGCGAAGCAAATATTTTAAATGGAGATTTGAAGCAAAGAATTCGCATAAGTTTAGCTGGGGGTAAATAATGTCGTCGGGATTTTAGGTCTGCTGATCCATTTGCGTCTGCTCATTTGTTCGTCTGCTCTTTTGTTTGCTATTGGGCCCTTTCGTCTGCCTTTTCATTTTCCGCACAGCAAACATTGGGGTGTTAAAGTTGACACGATGGGTGTTGTCACACATAGCTACCGAAGAGAAAATCTAAATCAAAATCTTTTGTAATTGTTTTAACACCTCAATTTTAACACCTCAGTTTTTGCAGTGTGTAGCTATTGTGTAGAAATACCAAAACTGAAATTCAAGTCTGGAGTTTTGCTTGTTTTCATTAATTTACACTTTCTGACAATAATCCTTGCTGCAAGTGATCAGTACAAAAATGTCATACTCTTGAAGTCTTCATTCTAAAATGCGTGAAGTAAACCTACGTCTGTGTTTTGTTTTTCTTTTCATAGTTGGTAGCTGGTTAGTTTCAAAGCGCTGCTTATTTTCAGGAAGACATACCTTTCAAACTAGCAAAGAATCCAGACGACAAACCCGCATTTGGCGTACGATGCTAGCCCTCAAAACATGCAGATCGTCGACGAAATTAACTCATCGGGCTATGGCTTCATATATGAATTGTTGTTTATTTTGTTCTTCTGTTCTCAAAGTTAGCGTCATCGTTTGTGTTTTATGAACACTATGCTGATTTATTAGGCCAATATTTGAAGAAAAACAGCAATAACAATTCAGTCAAACAGAGAGCCTGCTTGCTGAGAAAACAGCGAAAAAACTCTCAAGGTATTTTCATCAAGAACGTCAAATCCATCAACGTTCAGCGAGGTGACAGCGGGTACCAACCGCAACAGGGGCACCACGGAAGTTTCCAAAAGTCGCCTGTATGCGATCTTTGAAAATTCGTTACTTTTATTTATTTATTTATTTTTCGAGAAAGAGGGGGCTATTCTGTTAATGATTTCTGATCAACAGGAGCATTTTAGTTAAAATTTGCAGGATTTAACAACCATGGTCATCCTTCGTAGCAAGTAGACTTTCGGATAAACATTACGCAATCAGGGTCGTTACCAGACTATGGATGCGTACTCCCATTAATCTTTGAAAAAATGTAACAAACAAATTGTTTGACTGAAATAGTTTCAGAAAAGAGTGTCATTTCGCTGGAAGCCACTGGAGGCACTAAACACTGGAAGGCACTCGTCAAAGACTGACGTGTAAGTACATTACATATGTATTAGTTTTCCTTACCCTTTCTATCCCCCACTTTTTTTTTCTTCATCCAACAGCATGTTTTGACTGATTCTATTGGACTGGAACTGCACAGATTGTGCTTCACATATGGGAACAGGCACTGGTCCGGGCCTTGGGTCAGGTTAACCCAGAAAGTTGCTAAAGAGTGGGATTTATCTTGGATCCTGTGTCAGTTTGACTGAATTGTCTAAGGTTGACACAGACTCCTGGTCATACTGGCCCGAAAAGGGGTAGGCTCAACGGGTTCCCAGATCTGGATAAATTCTTGGTCAATTGAGTGTTTTTTTTAAGTAACCAGAGTTAAAAGGCTTAGGGTGTGAAGTTATCATTGGGTGTTGGATTTTGTGCAGAGTGAATCCTAGAGATTAATGGATATTGGACAACTAGTGCCTGGAACTGGATTACTCTGGTTTCATTACTGACGGGTTCCCTGTATACTCGAATGAGTATATATCTATGTTATAGACCTAATTTTTATTTCGTAAAGAAAGGATCGTCTTTTAGTCGGGATTTAGTTGCAATGGAAGGATGAAGGGCGAATTTCTTCAGGGAGGTGTGGACTCGGAAACTACTTGGTCTATGTGTTTTTATGTTAGGGCCTACACTTAAAAGCTGCACTTTTTTGTTTTATGTAACACGTGTTTTGATTCATACTGTTTTTCTTCTCATTTACTTTAGGTGGTCCTTTGGGGTTCTTCTGTGGGAAATTGTAACTCTCGGTAAGCTTCTAAACCTACTCTCTTAAAACGGATCCGGGTAGTGTGGGCTCTAGGCCCATTTCTGGGTCAGCTTACTGCAAAAACTGGGGTGTTAAAATTGACACCATGGGTGTTGGCACATTTAGATATCGAAAAAAGGATCACAATTTACACTAGAGTGTCAATTTTAGCACCCCCGTTTTTGAAGTGTTGACCCGTAATCTGTGAAAAAAAATGACCAAGAAAAAGGTCAAAGTGAGTCAGAATTTAAGTTTATATCCAGTTTTTAACAACTCTCTTGGTCAGCCTGACCCGGAAGTGAGTCAGGCCCCCTGACAACCCAGGCCAATTCTGACCCGGAATTTTTTATAGTGTACCTCATAGTGACAACGACAAATGCTAAAACTAAAATGTTTTACCCAGCGAAGCTTAGTTACCAAGCCTGTAGTTTCTGCTGATTATAGTTTGATGTCTCTTTGTTGTAAAGTCTACATGATGCACCATCACATACATTTTGTCGAGCACAAAACACGCTTTGCCAAGGCCGCGTTACCAGCGGTCGTGCACCATGCAACTTACGGGTACACGAAATAGTCAAGAAAAAGAAAAAAAAATAATTAATTAGTTCATTCATTTTGTCTTATAGGTGTGTGTGTTTGCTTTTTTTTATTATTTTTAGATGTAACATTTACTTTGTAATCGTTGCTTGAATTCTTGACAATTTTTTTTACGGTACCTTGCACTGTCTCTGACCGACTCAGTGTCGGCCTAATTACGTGTAATAGTTGCGGGTCAAAACCGAACATTGGTCCAAAGTCGGTTCTCTGGCCATATCAATTTTCCTGGTCAAAAATCCTCTATAGGGTCACACCAGTGGCGTTACTAGACATGTTTCAAGGGAGGAGGCAAGCGGGGGCAAATAATTGGAGGCTATTTCATGTATCTACCCAATCATTTGTGCATTCTTTCGATCCCCCTGGGGAGGGGGCAAGAGTAGGGTTTTTGAGCACCCCCACCCCGCCCACTGGTTACGCCACTGAGTCATGCAAACTGTCCAGGAATGCAGATCTTTTTGACCATATCGAGTCTCCCTGACCCAGAATCTGTTATGCCTCACTGGGAGTGCAAACGTGTGGAGAACAAGCTGCATAAGTAATGCCATGCTTGCCGGCCGCTTTGGCTGTAAAGTCTGTTGGACTTTAGCAAGACGTAAGAATTCGATGAATCCAACCAATCACAACAACAACATGACAAGGTAGAGCATTTTAGTAACAGACTATTCAGTTTAGCTGTTGTTATAGCTTCAAACACCTCAACCGCAACAATGGGCCTACAAGTTTATTTTCCTGTTATTTGAAGCTAAAGACAAAGGTTCGCCTCCTTGACATTGTTTTTTGGGGTGTTTTGTTTTGTTTTGTTTTTTCATATAAGGTGCAACACCGTACTCGGCTATCCCAACTAATATGTTAGCATCGAAGTTGAAGTCAGGATACCGCTTGCCTAAACCTAGCTACTGCTCACCAGAAATGTAAGAGAAGCATCTTAATCGAGATAAGGGGAATCATTCTTCGGTTGCATTGTTTAAAAAAAAAACATGTATTAGTCAAAATGAATCAAGCTATGATAGTAGAATCATCTGAATCCATTGGATGGTTAATTTGGAAACAAAACTACTACCAATTAAAGGGAGGGTACGTTTGAGTTACCCCAAAAGTTAATGGCCAGAAATCTTACTTATAATACGTAGCACTGCAGCTGTTGATAACATTTTGAGAAACACTTCCCTTCAAATGAGTGTGGTTTAGGAGAGTGATTCAAAAACATTTCAATTTGAAAAACGTTTCTGCATGGAGAAATATTTTTAATGAAACGCTTCTCAGATTGTGTATTCCAATTACGGACAATATCTCAAAAACGCACACACCTTTGAAATGCAATTTTCACAGTTTAGTTTCATTGTACTTATTTACGTTTATATAGGATTAGGCCATTCGAACGGTTCCAAAAACCGAAGGTATACTTGCCTGTAATTCAGCTTGAAGTTTGGATAATTTTATTAGACCTTGTGCATGAAAGTCCTTACCCATGAATGTTACTTTCTCGTTGAAGATACGAACAAATGCAGCGGTGCTGGCATGTGAACCCCCAAGAGCGGCTATCCTTCCGTAAACTGATAGAAATTCTATCATTTATGTGCACAGAAAGTGTGAGTGGATTACGACTATTTTCATATGGTGCTCGATTTCGGGTGTGGTTTAAACAACCCCCTTCTCCCCTTGTCTTGTGTCTTCATTTTGTGCTTGGAATCGCAAGAATTTATTAGAAGATTGTTCATTCATTAATTTGTTTTTCTTTATCACTGTTTGTGTTATTCTGTTATTTCATTTTTTGAATTTTGTATTACTTTTTATTTTTTGCCCCCTATTTATTCATAGTTTGGTTTATTTGTTTTGTACTTATTTATTTCGAGACCTACGAGTCTACGTCAAGCCGACGTTTTAGTAGCCTTTCGTTAAAGCCTTTGCGGCTTTTAAAAAGCTGTGTAGCTGCAAAGAGATTGGAACCAACGACCCACGCGAGTGGCGAAGCAGGTGCCCTTTTCAACATGCGAGGAATTTCTGATGGTTTTCTTCAGTAGAATAAAAAAAAAAGTGATTTTGCTGCCCTTCCGGAGCCGCAAAAATCCATGCCAATTATAAACAAGGGCTGCATACATCATAATGCCTTGTTATTGTTTCAGCTTTTTACTTATTTACATACAAATTACAAGTATATAATATTTGAAACGCTGTGAATAGTTCAACAATAGCAAAAACTCGTAAATTCAGGTTGAAAAGACTTCGCGGCCTTGCCACTCGCGCGCTCACTTGTGGTTTCCCCTTCCAGACGATTTGCCGCTGCACAGCTTTGTCTCACGAAGGCCTTGACAAAAGGCCGAAAATTTTAGCGGCAAGTAATGCTGTCACATTTTTCTCTCTTAGTTGAGAAAGTCCTCATTTACGCCGATTCACTACTCCAAATCCAGTTTTCTTCCGAAATTGATGATCTAGTATCCCGGAAAGAATAATGCAAACATTTATAAATCCCTCTCTTCAGAAACACATACGACTGTCGTCCAGACCAGAGGCCGTGAATTTTCATGAGATTCGTCCAGAGCTCGATGATAACTAAGAAGATGTGTATCACTATTGTGGTAATGTGACAGGTAATGAAGGTTATCGAACGTCTTCACTGAAAGATTTTACAAACCATTGTCTTTGCAATGAGTGTGGCGGAATAGTCAATTTGGAGGCATGACTATCAGTTATTATGCAGTGTATTAAGGCTTTGCTTGCAACAAATCTGTGATATGTGCTGGTAAACCATATTAAAGACATGAGCCCCATTTCATATAAGTCATTAAACGAATGCTAGTGCGAAGTGTAACTTCAAGTCCAAAATTGGCTTCGTATTCTCATTGTGTATGAATCAAGCTTTACATAGAAATGAACTAGTTGATCACATGCCGACGTAGCAAACTAATTGTTCTTCCCCTTCCAAAGACTAAGTCGATTTATAAACTAAACGTGTGTCACTTGTTTGACTAAACCGGTATTAACATTGCAAGCAAGGTTCTGTTTTACCAATAGTAATGCACTGCAAACATTTGCCTCTGTGGCAAACTCTTGGTGGCGCACTCACGTACATCGTAAATTTTTGACCGTAATTTCAAACACGTGGGAAAGTTTAAAGTAGTATTGAGACGTTTGTTTTTGAGACGACTCAGTCGCAAATTTTTCCAACCTTAGTTTATAAAGTAAGACCTTCAAGCTAAAAAAAAAACAAAAATGTATTTTTTTTTTACAATGAATCTGTGTTCCATAAATAAAGTGACATGGATCATTGTAGCCTGCACTTTAATATTTTAAGGAGTAGATTTGTGCCTAACCAGGTAAAGTGGTACTCAGTGCTGCCAATACAAAAATGTGCAAACAAATTTCAGATAATATTTGGCTTTTGCTTGCACTTACTGTCGACAATTTATTGAAAATAATTGTATGCACAAATTATTTGATAAAAATGTTACAATACAAATAACACGCTTGTAAAATGCCAGTTTGTATCATGTAAATATTTGTAAAACACGACCATGCATTGAGGCATTTTGTACACGAGTTTGCTGTACAATTATCTTTCAAACAAAGCAATAATGAACTGTTCCTTTGTAAAAACACGGTACGTGTACAACACACAACTACTTTAAAAAGGAAACATATCAATTATGTTTTCCAATTGCGAAGATTTGTTCTTTTGAAGGTTTAGGGTGATTTGTATTTATTTTTATTATTTTAGTAACTGAATCTTTGCAAATATTTGCTCACCGATATCGGAGCGCTGAAATCGCAATGATGCATAAAACACCAAATATTAATCTTCTCATTAAAGTAAAATCAATTCAAATGTGTACATTCTTCATCTTTTGTTTTTTCAAAGAGCTCAACTATATCCACACACAAGTTGTTATGTATTTTTAAATGTGCTTTTTAATTGATATAGCATAAGTATACGCATACTTGGTTTACTGAATAGTTTTAAAGACGACACCAAAACAAAACAAAAACAGTACTTACAACAGCAGCAGCAGCAACAACAACAACAAAACAAAACAACAACAACAACAACAACAACAACAACAACAACAACAACAACGCCAACAACAACAACAACAACAACAACAACAACAACGTCAAAGTCAACGTCAACAACAACAGAAACATTTATAGCAAGGTAGGGTTTTAAATTATAGTATTGTATATAACTTCCATTTTAACCCGACCTTCCATATATGGATTGTGTTTTGTTCTGCTTTGCCTTTTAAATATAATTGTTTAACCCCAAATGGATAACCTCGAGGAAGTATGAAAATGTAAATAGTGTTTTAGTCTGGTTACGCTTAAAGACACATTACAGGGGGACATTGAATATATTTATTTTGTTTTTACACTGTACATGATGTGAATCTTCCACTGTTTTGCCGTCAGATGGGTGGAGACGAATCAGCTTTTGTAATATACACCCAAGTAGGCACACTTCATGTAAAATGTCTGCCCTATCTGAACTACTCTCATATCGGGCTTACCAATGCCCAGTAGTCATTGCAACTGTATGACATTGCAAAAACCCTGATGTCAGATTACATAACTTATGACAGTTGTATGGTCTTTTGCAGTGGTCTATCCATAGAGAAAACATTTCTCTGTGGTCTGTGCATGGTGTATGACTATGTATGTGGGATACACAAGGGTCGTACCTCTACGGCTCCATATTATGCTCTAATATCGGATCATAGACTGATCAAAAACTCCAGAACAATTCATTGTCGAAGGTCACCAGGAGTACATGAAAATGCAATCCCCATGATATGTGGGGTTCTCAAGTACACGGCAGAAAAAGAAATGATATCAAGAAAATTGATCACTGCTTGTTTTTTATTTATTTTTATGATATAATCAATTTAAAATCAAAGAGACACTAGTGCAAATATACATAAAGAAAACACAGACGAGAAAGTTCATGTAGGCCTAAGAGAAAAATACCTGAAAAGATCTAATAATCACCTGAACACTCTTTGTGTTATTTCACATTTTCTGCTAACGGTTTGACGTTCTCACAACGTTGTAATGAGTGAGACTTTGGTGTAAGTAACGTTATCGTTGTAACAACGGAACTTTGCTGACTCCCCTTTACGTCTTCCAACGTAATTTAACAACACGTTGTTGGGACGTTTAAGAAGAGTTTCCAATTACGTTAAAACAACTTATATAAGTGTTATGGCAACGTTGCCTGAGCGTGTTTGTTTGGTTGTTTAAGTAATTTTTAACGTTTGTACTAAAGAAACTTTGTCGACTCCCTTTATAGAAGGTAATGATGCAACGAAATAACCATGTTGTTTGCACGTTGCCATTATCAAATCGTTTTCAAAAAAAATGCTACAACAAAGTAACCTTTGTCTCAACGTTGCCAAAACGTCAGCCCGATATTATATTATTGTATGCTATACCAGTTATTATTATGTATATGGTATGCTTATGTCACCATTACAATTATTTACTTTCAATACCGCAAACTTATCAGTACTGCACGTTGCCGTTGCATGACTGTACTGCACCTGTATAAACTATACATCATACAGCATGTACTATGTACACAGAACAAATGTCTTGACTGTGGCAGTCATGAGTAAAATGTTTAAATAATTTGAAGATGGCGACAGCGGCCATCTTGGATTTAGAGGTCAGGACCATCCTAAAACTCTACATTAACCATTCCAGTGGATTCGGAATGCCAGAAATGCTGGAAAATGGCTCACTTTTTGTTATCAGCTCTTCTGGTGCCAGGGATATCACATTTTATCATTTTCAAAATAGCGACGGCGGCCATCTTGGATGTAGTGGTCAGGATCATCCCCAATATACAATTACCATTCCAGTGGGTGTTTAATGCCAGATTCCTATTTTTAGCAGCGCTGCTAAAGTATAGGATTCGAGCTGCCTCTTGCTACATCTCGGCGGTCAAAGTTGGTAAGACATCTGCTCTAGAATGGAAGTCGTGGGTACGATTCCCACCAGAGTAATAATGCCAGTGGATTTTTTTCCCAGCAATTCGGGAAAGTACTGAGTAGTACTTTACACATATTGGTGTACGGGTAAAACCAACTAACAACCTTATTTCAGTAGCATAAATATATTCATACACTGTAGGCGACCAAAATCCATGTCCTGGGGGCAATGGGGATCAGAGCTGGGGTTTACACAATACAGCTATGAGAAATGTGTGAATCTTGTGGTGATATATTCTGCTTCAGTGCACAGACAAATTTAGGGTTCCAATACCCGACTTAAGGGCCTGAACTCGGGTAAAATGGGCTTGAGGTTATAATTGAGGATTCACGTCCTAAAAAACTCCTGGGTCAGAATTGAGCCGGAATTTGTGTCCCATTTGGGATGGCTGACCCAGAAAGTGGTTAAAAATGGGATTTTAGTTCGGATTATGAATCAGTTTGACCCTTTTCTGGGTCGCTTTGACATTGATTTCAGGTCATACTGACCTTAAAATGGGTCGAGCCCCCACGTGACCCGGATCAGGGTAATTTCTGACCGGAAGTGTATAAAGTGTAACCCAACAACTTACTTTTAAGTTCATATCAGCACCAATAAGTGTCAAAATCGGCTCAATAATGTTTGGAAACCCTCATATCAACTATTTTGCTGTTTATTTGTACTGTCGCATAAATAACGTGAACGTTCACAAAAAATATGTTTGGCAAATGCCACGGGTTCACCAACACTTTACAGCCAAAATCGACAAAAATTACAAGCTAGCTGTGTGCTGTATTTACTGAAAGGAAAGCCTTAAAAATTAATGTACTTTCCTGCTGTTTAAGCTTACCACCACTTCTTTCTTTCTTTTTTTAAAAGTTATTTTTAAGCAACTTAATTTATGCTGGTTTAACTATAAACAAATAAGTACAAACACTAGGTTAGGCCTAGCCTTTTCAGTTCTTAATCTAAAAATATTAATTACTATATTAATAACAAGATTATCATTTTGTAAGCTTTCCGGAGGTCTCCGAGTACTTGGTGTTTGTCTGGTATATATACATGTACTAACAGCTGATAGTGGCACCTATTCGCAATATGAAAAATTAAAGTACACTCTAAAACCGCCTTGGTCAGAATTGTCCTGGATTATTGGTCCCATGGTTAACCGGAAAAGTTTTTTAATGGGTCATTTTGACACAAATTCCGGGTCATACTAACCAAGAAATAGGTCAGGCCGTCCCCATATAGGACCTAGATCTGGATCGCTTCTGACCCGGAAGTTTTAGAGTGCATTTATACAAATTGTAAAGGGATAAAAAAAAGGTAACACTAAAAATTAGTAACTTGTTTTCTAAGTTGAAAATATCAATCTATACGAAGTAGGATTTTTTATCCAAGACTGATTTAGAAAAAAGAGTAAAATGTTACAACTCAATATTATCCACTTGTAAATAAATGGCAGGAAATACAGATCGGGCTTGAATTATTGTGAGAATTCACTTACGTGGTTTCCATTTTGACAATGGCAAGACGCCCTCAATAGGGGTATGAGAACAACTTTTGTAAAGGTCTGTTTCTTCAACTGTTTTAAATGAGACGGATGCCTCATTTTCCCTTAACACGGGTACCATTCTACACATAAAACTGCTGATATTTAATGGCGGGTAAAACTGCTCAACTTTTCCTACGTACCTCCAAGCGAAATACTTGTTGTATTCCTCGTCATTTGCGTCCAAATATTTGATATACTCGGCCAATTTCTGTACAGATTCGAAATCTGATATATGTATAAATGAGTTAGGGGGAGCTACTCGCGTGTATGCCTCCTTGCGGCCACCGTACACGATCGGCACTGCCCCGCTAAGAATGGCGTTTTCCCAAAACTTCTCCGTCAAATACTCATCACATTCGGCATTTTCTAGTGAAAGATAAAACTTATACTTTCCTAGTACTTGCATACAAGGGTAGTTTTTGTATGCCGGTTTTTTTATGTCGTACTTTCCACACGTTAGGTTACCACACTTGCCGTACACGTCGACGGGGATTATTGTCTGTAGTTTCTTCACCCAGTTTGTGCGTGGCCAGGAAAAAGCCACACAGTTGCTGGCCATCCATGCCACGAGTAGCGTCTTTCCAGCAGCCCAATTACGCGGTTTAAAGTCCATCGGCTGGCTTGGCGTGTAGCGGCCGTATGGGTAGGTAACAGTTGATTCGGAGTGGTATGTTATTGAGTACTGGAACATGATGTCTTTAAAATCTCGGTTCCAAAACTGGTACCTATCGGCGGCTTCAATGGCAAACATAAACCACTTGGTTTTGTTCCCGAGTACCTTTATGGCGGGCCTCTGATGTGAAGGTGCATTGTGAAGTTTGTCCAAGTTGACAATGATGGCGTCGCAACTTCCCAACAACGTTGTTTTAATCGTTGTGACGACATCAATAGTACAGTCCTGCAGAGGACATTGGACGGTGATGAAGGGTAGTTTGGTGACCTGATCGCGGGCCTTTTGCTTTTTGGCACGCTTGTACATGTCTACCAAGTCACCGTACTCCCTCCATGAGCTAAATGCGCTCGTGTCAGGCATATAGATTGCTATTCGCTTCTTGCATGCGATCTTAGGGAGTGTAGCCCTATTGGATGTCGATGAAACAAATCCAAGTCGAGTCTTGACGAGTCTGCTCACTGTGTTTTTTCTGCCGTACAGGTAAGCAACACCCAATAAGACCAACAGCGCCAATATCCATTGATTACGCTTCTTTAGTAGCTTCATGACTTTGGAAAAAATAAGAAAAATAATTATTTTTTAACTCATTTAGCTGTCCCCTGATCATGAAAGTTTGAGAACCCCGTGCGCTGTTTCACGTTTGAGGGGGGAAAATCACGCACTAAACGTCTTTTTGTTGAAAACTTGCGCAGTCTATAAACTTAATGCGCGCGATGTCATCAGACAAGGGCGCCCTCTCACTGCAAGTGCCCAATGATGAATAATGCGTGATGTGAGATGGTGATATAGGATGAATGCATCGTTGTATATTTGGTGTATGAGTGCTTACGTTTGACCCGAATACAAAAAGTGAAGGCAAAACGAGGTTGAACAAAGGCCTCAAAATTTTGCAACTTTGCACTGAAGTCATACATGTGTGACGAAAATGCTACCATTTAATTCCCATTTTCGTCAATCTTACCTTTTTAATGCCCTTCTTTAGATGACTAACTTTTGCAGCATATATTTCCAGGGATTTAAATGTAATTTTCACTTATTTACGATGTATAAACTGTACACATGTGATTGTTGTTGTGACCACGAAACACATGTGTGCATGCATGTCAAACACGGTCTATTAATAGAGTGTACAGAATCCAAGATGGCGTCTTCCGTTGTTCACTATGATTGGTCGGATGTTCATAAATTATTATCTTGTTTGCTGGGAGTCACAAAAACACCTTTATTTGTGACGGTAAAATTACATTATTTTATAATGGATCTACTTTTATTCTTTTGATGCACATTAGAGTGAGACTTTTCGAGTAAAGAAATGAAGGAGAAAAATTATGCACTTATCGTCTGCTTTGAGGATTGACTGAGCCGTGCATACTAATTAGGAGTGATGCCACATAACTTGTATCAATTAGAAGGGCTTTGTTTACGTTTGGGATTAAATTTACTGTTGGTACAAATTTCAAGAAATAACTTTCTTTCATGAATGGTTATTTCTTACAAATAGATAGATTAAATATTAAGGAGTAATTTAGCTCATTTATTCAGAGAAAACTTGTGTAAAAATGTGATTTTAAGCTGTTTTTCGACTTGAGTTTAAAGATTAATTTAGCCAATATTAAATTTAGGGGCGTGGCCTAAATTCTACGCGTGAGAACTTTTTAAGCGTTTGGCGCGCAGTTCAACTAGTATAAATAGAGCAAATTTTTAAGATTTCCTCACTTCTCCTGATTCTCTGACTGACTGCATTTTACATTGTGAAAAGAGTTGCTGACCTCCAAATATTAAATTTTGCATTGTTCTGTGCAAGACAGAGTTCTCAATTCCTAGATCGGAGAGCCGGAGGGACATTGAGGTATGTTAATAATTTTATAGGCAATTATATCTGGAATTTGCATTCTTGAGAATAAATTTATCACTGCTTTTGAGTATTTGTCCACATCTTTCTTTAACTTGGGAGATGTACGTGGGGAGTCAAACACTAGTTTAGTGGAGCTGTGGAGTTGGATTTTTACTTGTGGAGTTAGATTTTTACTTGTGGAGCTAGATTAATGCTCGGGGAGCAAATTCAATCATTGAGGAGCTGTGGAGTTAGATTTTTGCTTGTGGAGTTAGATTTTTTACTTGTAGAGCTAGATTAATGCTCGGGGAGCAAATTTAATCCTTGAGGAGCTGTGGAGCTAGATTATTGCTCGGGGAGCAAATTTAATATTCGGGGAGCAAATGAGATTTGGATAGTTTCAGATATAAAACTAGCTAATACTTTCCAGTAGGCATTAAGTTTATTAAAGAAATATTTTAGAGTTTGAGTGTTTATTTTAGGGCAAAAGGTGCCTAGTATCACTCGTGAATTTTAAGGAAAAGTGGATAATATTGTTATAAGCTCAGGGAGCGCAGTGTCACTTTTGGATTGTAAGGAGTGGATATGTTAGCTCAAGGAGCGCAATATCACCCATAAGGTTTTGAGAAGTGGGTATTGTTGTTAGCTCAAGGAGCGCAATACCACTTCGTTGTT
>CM021538.1:9670946-9683147 GCA_010994315.2 Pisaster ochraceus | reverse complement strand
ATTCAAATCATATTCAAAAGACTGTATAATAACAGTTAACAGTTACAAGTCACCCCTACACTTCTGTGCATACTGTTGCATTTAGCAGGGCAAACACCCTTGCTCAGTCCTTCCACAAACAGCATGCCTACACAATGCAACAATATCTCTTGTTGCATTTGGCATGGTTCTCATTTCAACTGTGTTGCATTCTGTTGTATTTGGCAGGGTATGTAGAGAGACCCTAATGGGGGTTAGGGTTAAGGTATTAATATTATGGGAAGAGAGAAGGGGGAACAGGGGGTTCATCCCTGTGTCCTTAAGCAAGACACTTGACCAATATGTCTTGCTTTATCCCTTCGAATGGGAACAAAAGACATTTGTTCTCAGTTGTGGGGTTGTGGGTTCAAATCCCACCCAAGTAACCTGCGATTTTAAAGCACAGTGCTTATCACTCAGTGGTGTAAGGGTAAAACCAAAAGTAGGGTAAAACCTAAAGTGATACTATTTTGTACTACCATACAATATGCTAGTATTCAAATCTCCTTGCAAACAAGATCATTGATATCGATACTATTAGTTTGTACTTTTGTATATATTTCAAAACCCTTAAGACGCCATAAACTCTGCATTTCAAAGAATTATTCCATTCAAGTTTCTGACACAATCCTTTTTCAAAAGCACTGTTCCTGCTTGAACTCTGTCTGCCTGTTTAAATCCTCATACCAAAGGTGCTCGTTTTTAAATTAACTGGCTGAGCCTGCATGTAAGGTGAAGGGGAAGCCGTGATTTTGAAAAAGGCCTAAAACTTACGCCATGGAATGGGGTTGGGCAAGCCTAACGACCTGACTGTCTTGACACTTTATATGATGGGTACACCCTATAGAGCTGTGAGAGCAAGAAAAGTAGCTAAGCACAATGAAATTATGCTTACCAGACTACAATGGACTAAGGTTAACAAAATACAATGTTACATACTATTTGTGACTGGTATCCCGCTTATTTTTGCTCAGCAGATAAGCGTTAGCCAATATTGTCTGCTTAACAACTTCACCTTATTGACATCACTTAAAATTTAAATTTTTAGCCATGTCCACTATCGCTTTTCAGCTTGCATGTGCAAGTTCTGCTGGCCACCATTGCTGGGCGCTGGCAGTGCAAGGTTTCGTACACAAAAATGCTAACTTTTTATGTAAATGAGGGGTCGTTTTTTCAATGATTTACATAATTTTTCTTGCAGGACATGCAGGGTAAATTGACAAAATGGTGTAGAATAAACTTACTGAATATTTGAAATAGAACATGAATACTGAAATTTTATTGTACAAACAAACCTTGCATTTTATACCAGACAGTAGAGTTCCTGTGTAGTATCACTCATAAACTCACCTATTGCCTGCGTCATTTTCAGGAAATAGTCAAGGTCAGTGTTCTACACATGCTATCCTACACTGTATCAGGGAAATTCTGTGAATCGTTGACAAAGACACCTAATTTGCATAACAAGTTAAAAAGACGGTTATTCCATGTCTTTGTGTACAAAACCTTGTGGTGGCAGTGTCCCAGCAATGGCGGCGTGGCATGTAGCACCTGAGCGTATGGATTGGTCTATTGAATTCAAACTGGTCTCTGCAGAGCTCAAAATTTACACCGGACTGCAGTCCTGAGGCCAGTTATTGTAGTGTTGGGCCGTTAACTGTCTGGACAAGTCTAGTGGTCTCATGTTTTTAAAATGAATAAAAATACCTCACTGTTTTACAACTTTTATGTAAAATAAAAAAAAAGTTATAATGTTGTTTTTGGGTCTGATCAATATCTTTCAATTCTGTTGTTGAGTATCAAAGTATACTCTCCCATAAGACAAATGAGATCAATCTGCGCTTGTTCAAACAAAAATAGTTTATGTTGTACTGTATAGTCTTTTCTCATTTTGGTTCTGGTCTTGTCAAAAATATCCTGGTCTAGTAAAAGTGTTGAGCTACATGTACAAGCCGGGGGATCTTGTGGATTTTTCATCTAAATCCGAGCTCTACTCTTTTCACCGGTTGAGCTCTGTGGTCTAGCCATTCAGACATCTGGGCCCAATTTCTAAGAGCTGCTCAAGCAAAAATAAGCTGGATACCAGTCACAAGTCGCACATGTGATATGGTACATGTAGGTTGGCTGGTCACCTTATTCTTGTAAGTAAGTTTTAATATTCCCTGCTGAAAAAATTGATCCACCCATTAGAAATGCCATATCTCTTAAAGGTGATTTTATTTTTCCAACTACAGGATTAAGTTGTGCATAAAGTATGGCTGGCACATACTGAAGGAGATCTTTAAACTCCTCCGAGAGAATCGAGAGCGTGAGAGAGCTTCCAGGGGTCATGAGGGCGCTACTGGAGGTCAAAGGGCATCGGGGTTTAACGTTGGTCCTAGCAGTGCCCAACCGCCGTCACAGCCCACAAGAAGCATAGAAATTCCTACATCAGGTACGCATCTAGGATCTTAATCATGTAGCCAGCATACGGGTACTTGGCATGTTTTCCCCGACTGCAATAACGATATCCTCACTGTTTTCACGAAGTGGCAAATCTGCACCACATCCAAAATGTCCTGCTTGGAGAGAATTGCGTTTGAAACTGTTGTTTCGGAGACTGCTTAATTGTTTATATTTTTATTTTTACTACCAAAATAAAGCACACCTCTTCAGTCATACAGAACTGTCAACATGCTTTTAATCTTGCAACTATTTTGATGAGTCATTAATTCCATAAGCACATTCGCTATTTTTCGCCCCCCTTTCTTCAAAGGAAGAAAACAAAGAAACGTGCACGTAGAGCCCTTTGTACAAACTAATGCATATTGAGATTCACCGGTTCCTGAAAATGCTAAACTTATATTGGTCAACAGATTCAGTGCTTCATGAAAATGTAGAAGTCATACCACACATGTTTGGCACACTGCCAGCGCTATGTAATTCAATGGACAAAGTGGCAAATCTTGATTCGCCACTTACTCAATACAAATAAATAAATATATTCAGCATGGGCCAATGGGTTGTAATTTGAGTTTGAACAAATTCACTTCTTCTAACTTATGTCATTGGAATACAAGTCTTATCGTTTTGGATAGGTCATACCATTGGGATAAGTCATATTATTTGGGTAAGTCATATTATTTGGGTAAGTCACCTTTTGGAAAAGTCCTATCATTGGGATAGGTCATATCATTGGGTTAAGTCGCCTTTTGGGTAAGTCATGATTAGGATAAGTCATTGGGATTAAGTCATTGGGATAAGTCCTTTCAGTGGGATAAGTCCTATCATTGGGATAAGTCCTATCATTGGGATAAGTCCTATCATTGGGATAAGTCCTATCATTGGGATAAGTCCTATCAGTGGGATAAGTCCTATCATTGGGATAAGTCCTATCAGTGGGATAAGTCCTATCATTTAAGTCTCCTTTGGGATAAATCATATCAATGGGATATTCATTTAGGGAGCCATGGGATTGCCTTACTCTGATTTAACAACACGGCTTTTGTTGTGTTTTTAATCTTTCAGCGGGTGCAGCTATAAAGAGATTACTGCAATGCAATCCAGATAATCCCTTTGAAGTATTAGGTGTGAGCTCTGAGGCAACTGAGGATGATATCAAGAAATACTACCGAAGGCAGTGTATGCTCGTACATCCAGACAAGGTTGGTCATAGGAAATTCAGGGCATGAAAATTAAACTTGACAACTGGACAAGGAAGATCAACTACCATTGTGGGTAAAAGTAAAAGAAATGTGAAAGTTTCGGCTGAATACAGTGGCTACTTGCTGAAAAATTTTATTTTTTTAAATGTCAAGGTATTTTCACACAAACATCGAATCCATCCACCTTTAGCAAGGTGACAGTGGGTACCAACCGCATCTCTGGCTGCAGCATTCGAGAACCGACACCAATCCTCAGAAACCTGGAAAACTGTTCATTCAAAAATCATTTCTCAGATTCAAACATTTCTGGGTGAAAAATTGTCCAAACCATATGTACTTTGAAGGGAATCTTTTTTCAAAAGTTTATACTATCAACAGGTGCAGTGCTTCTCACCAAGTACATTTTTTTATCATGAAATTTTGGAGTACTTAACCAAAATATGACCCTACTTTTAATCATTGCCTCTCTTGCCTTTTGCTTGTTTTCAGAATGATCAGGAACCCAGAGCTCGAAAGGCATTCCAGATTCTACAGAAAGGATATGAAACGCTCACCGATCCTGTAAGATTTATTCAGTTTTGTAATTTTATGAATGTTCAAAATATACAGTATGATGGGGTTCACAGTGTTTTGTGCACTCATATGAGAAAATGGCGCCTGAGGCAAAGCCAAGGGTTTTCATTTGCCCCCGAAGGTGTAGAAAACCCATGGACTCAATCACCCGTGGACTCGGAGCATGCAAGAATTGTTCTGTTATTTACCATGGTAATAGATTCCTTTTCTCTGGAGTCAATCTGTTGTCATCTTCAAACATTATTTCGACAAAATTGGCACAGTTAAAGACGCAGACAAACAGTGGCGAACCAGTTGTAAACAACAGTGGTGGTCGTCGACAGAAATATGGATTCACTTTTTCCTACGGCACGTCGCACAGGATCGTAAATCAATTTACCTACATTATATTACCAGCATAATTACAACCTCAAACCCGGGGCTATTTCTAATATGGTACAAGGCGCTGGAAACAATCAAGGTAATATACCCCATGGGGTTCATCACTCATGTTCCCATGGGCCATGTACATGCGTCTCTGTAGCTCATCACGTGATTGGTTCACAATCTATTACCGTGGGATAACAATTTAAGTTGTACCCTCTTAGTAGCCCCTTGAAACAACCGATACAATTTTGCGGAATTGCTTCGTTCCCACGGGCAAGTGCACTGTATTAATCCCTTCTTGTCACTAATCCTCAGAAGGGAGACTCTAATAAGGGCAATTCACAATACAGTGCGCCCTCTACAGTTTGCATGGGAGAGGCCACTTTTGCAGTGTATCAAGTAATTGGTTGTCACACAGTGCCCTCGGCATAGCCTTGATTGTTTAATTACGTTTGTGGTTTACAAGCAGTAAGGTTTTATTTTTCTGTGTTTACGGTATAAGATGCTTTTTTGTTGTGACTCTAGTGATTGTTTTTTAATTCATTTATTTTAGCCATTTCATTCTACACTTTGGTTGACCGTTTTTTGTTTGTTTTTTGTTTTTTCTCAAGTAGTTAACCAGCCAGAAGTTTGTTTTTAGCCAGGTTTTGAGAAAGAAATTGATGTCTAAGTTTGCTGTAAATTATTTGGGGAATGTCATGGCATCTATGAATGCATCTTTTTCCCAGTCGCTGATGTAGAAACCCTATTCTTTTATAAACAGGTGAAGAGGAGAGAGTTTGAGATGGAGAGAAGTAACGTCAGCTTCGGTGAAGAGGTATGTTCAAAAGAATAGTATACAAATATTGGGTGCATGTGGTGGCATTCTCAAGGACTAGAATCATAAGCTTCAAATCTGGACCAGTCTATTCGCCTCGAGGTGAAGCCAAGTGTAATGTAAAAGCCAAATTTCACCTTGTGATTATATTCTGCGACAATGCTCTAATGAAACGCACCCATTATTTGTTTTAAAGAACTCATGAACATCATGTACATAAATCATTGTTGTTTGAAATTCTTTCACAATAAACACAAAAACTGTAATATTAGTATACTAAAACACAACAGGACACTTTTTGCATTATGATTAATTTGTCAAAGTTGTGTATGTCGGAGAGGTACATCACTTTACCTCATTTCTTAATACTCAATTTTTTCATGAATTTAAAGTCTCAAATTGATTTACATTTTTAGGCAGACATACAGAGTGTATCTTTCGAACAGAACATTGCCCAAAATTGGAAGTATCGCCCTCAGTTTATTAGAAATAAACAGCATGGTAATGCACAGAGTCTGTATCAGTGTTATAGGTCTCGAGACCAGTTCTGCCGATCTCGTGTCTCGGTCTCGGTCCACCCCCAGTGTGGTCTCGGTCTCGGTCTCGAACATTCAGGTCTCGGTCTCGGTCTACCCCCAGTATGGTCTCGGTCTTGGTCACGGTCTTGGAATTTTTGGTCTTGACCTTTTGGTCTCGACCTTCTGGTCTCGGTCTCAGTCTCGGTCTCGAACATTCAGGTCTCGGTCTCGGTCTCGGTCTCGGTCTCGGTCTACCCCCAGTATGGTCTCGGTCTTGGTCACGGTCTCGGACTTTTTTGGTCTTGACCTTCTGGTCTTGGTCTCGGTCTCGATCTCGGTCTCGGTCTTGGTCTTGAACTGTGGGGTCTCGACTACAACACTGTTCTGTATACCTGCTGAAATGCAACATCTGAGCCATTTTTTTTTTCAGGAATGTTCACACTCATCAAGTTGCAACCATGACGTATTGTCTCACTTTGATTGGCCAAAGAGAACTAAAGCGAAGTTTGAATTTGCTCAAAATCCCTGACAAAACTAAAACTGCTCCCAGTATTCAAAGACACATGTACATGTAATACTTTGTTAAAACAGCTTCTTGGCCGAAGACTGCTGTGTAATTGTGTACATAGTGAGATATTTTACCTTTATTTTCCTGCTTTTTAATCATCGAATGCCCCCCTCCCCATTCCATAAGTTATTGACAAATCATGGACACTGCAAACGTAGGAAGACAGCTCAGTTGGTTGAACACTAGCGCTTAAACCCAAAGGTCACAGGTTCAAATCCTATTCTCAGTCTTAATGTTTTTCTTGGTCAGACCAGAACTTATTTATTTTTAATCATTTTCTTTTTTCAGATGGAGGACTTTATGAAGAAGATGGAAGAGGTACTCGTTAATACCAAACATGATTAGTTTAATTAGTGTTTAACTAGTTCTCTGTATTTCATCAATAGAATGATCCAACAGCAAATGATTTATTGATGCTGGAAAGTTTGGGAAAGCTTTGTGCCTGTAGTTTGGTGCAGGATTAAGGAAAGGGTTAAACAGGGATTAGAACTGTTCTGGCAGGATTTGACAGTACTTCTCTTAGTGTACGCAGTGGCACACTGTACAACATCTACCATCGTTGATTTGATCAAATTGCGATTTCTAAAATCAAAATGTTGGGAGCTCTGCTTTTGTCCGCTCTCCCCTCTCCCTTGAGCCCCAGTCCCAAAGAACCTAGATTTCCACTTACAGAATGTCTTGAGGCCTGTTCATTATTAACATTTCTCATGTTTTTAAAAATATTTTCATAGATTTTGAATACGCTGAACTGTGAAGCATGCCATGGGAAGCATCGGCGCTACGAGACAGACAGAGTACAACACAGTGCCCGCTACTGCAGTACACATGGTGAGATGCATCCTGCAAATGAGGTAAGGAATGAAGCCACAAGTTGCCTCGACGGCTGAAACCCGGTTCATACTTCACGCGAAAGCAAATGCAAAGCAAAATTTGGGTGACGCAATAATCAGTACGGGCCATTTTTCCAACTGTGACACCAGAAAATTCACTTCGCTTTCGCTTTTGCATGAAGTATGAACTGGGCTTTAGGCTCCAGCTTGGGCTCCGCCTTGGGCTCTGGCTTAGGGCTCTGGCTTAGGGCTCTGGCTTAGGCCCCTGTTTGGGCTCTGGGCCCAAATTCATAGAGCTGCTCAAGCAGAAAATATTGCCTAACAATTGTCTGCTAAGCAGAAATGAGCAGGGTACCAGTCACAATTTGTGCATGTGACATGGTAGTTTGGCTGGTAACCTTATTCTGGTTAGCATTAATTTGTTGTGCTTGGTTACTTTTTGTGCTTAAGCAGCTCTATGAAATTGGGCCCTGGCCTGGGCTCTGACTTGGGGGCGCTCTGAAATTGTTCCAACCGTAATAAACCATCTGCCGTAGTCCAGTGCAGAACAATTTGGTTGATATAAGCCTACACATCATCTGACAATAATAGTTGAATTCATGTTTTTTAGTTGGCCCGCCTCACATTTCCAACATAGCTGACCTGTCCTCATGGTTTGCTATTTCTTGTTATTGATTCTGTGGAAATTAAATGAATGAATGAATCTTTGTTTGATTAACTTCAGCATGACATGTGGGCGGAGACATCTTACCTAGGATTCAAGGTTCATTTCTATGCCATGATGGAGGATAGAATATTCGATATAACTGAATGGGCGGCATGTCAGGTAATTTAACATGAACTAGCGTTCTTTACATTACAAATAATAATACGGAAAATATATTTTGCAAGGCCTAAAATATAGTTAGAATGAATTGTGAAGTGTAGAAATTCTAATAGTATACAAATATTGGATGCGTATGAGTGCATTGACGCGGAATAGGTACACAAGGTGAAATTTGAACATTTCGCAAGGTGAGGCTGAGTGAAATGGGAAAGCCAGATTTCACCTCATGATTATATTCTGCAATGTTTGTTTTAAACAACTGACACATAAATCCTTGTCATTTGAAAATTTGTGCACGATAAAAATAAACAAAAAAACAAAATCGCACTCTGAAAATTCGAAAAGCGCCTCTAAACAGCATGGACGAATCTATGTAGACACCAACCTTGTCCGCCATGACACGACCTTGCCTCGTGTGGACAACACGCTTTGAACGATTAATTTGGGAAAGAGGCTGAGAATCGTCCAATAATTATCCATATTGGACTCCAATATGTAGTTGTGGAGCATCCTGATATTAATGTATGGCAAAATAATGGATCACATGATGGGTGTATCATCAATCAAATGACAAGGATCTGTGGGTGTCTTTTTTTACATATAATATTCATAACGGGCATCAGACTCAAAGGACTGCACTTTTTCATGAGGGATGCTGATTTTGAGACCCATTTATGTAGCGCCAAGAAAAGATGTAAGGATAGCAAGGTGATGTGGCACAATTTGCAGACAGCAATACCAGATCTCTTAGTGAGAAGGTCACTTGTAGACTGTGAATGTCCCATGGCAAACTCAAACATTGGGACCTGTTACATGTGTTAAAGTGTGCAGGTTTCTTTCTCGTGCGTTACAGCAATGTACATAGAACCAATGTGATCCCAAAAGTGTTGGAGACTTGCAAGGTCTATTCTGTAATGTACATTGTAATAAAAAGCAATGCAAGGGATCTATGGCTTTACACCCCATCTGAAGGACAAAACAATTGTGGCTTTATATTAATAACAGCATCTAGTTATACCGCTTATAACTATAATTGAAAAATAGTATAAGCTGTTGCAAGCTGCTTACCAACCAAAAGGACCTATGGTATAAATGCAAACAAAATAGTTAGTGGCCTGACGTTTTGACCCTAGCAGAGTCTTTCTCGAAGGCTAAATGACAAGACTACAAACATAAACAGGTATACTGATGTAACAAGTGAGTCAAGTGAAAATAGATGATATAACTATAATTTTTAAGACGTTTTTTGAAATATGAGAGCCATTTATGTTGCACCTTGTAAGGGTTTACAAGTTGGTGTGGTGCTCTCAGCAGCCACTGCCGGAAAAACTGTTGCAAATCCCTTCACTTGGCGATAAGTGTAACTGGGTACTTTAACATGCACTACACTACACACACAGGGCCTACGTAAACTCAAACACATACTTAGCTGATCTGAAACACCAGAGAATGAGTCCTGCTAAAGGACACACCATTGGGCTGTAAATTCAGGCTTTCAACTTCTTGGCCTTGAAACTCCAGACTTTGTCTTCTCCATTATGTCCATGTTAGTCCACTGTGTTTTGTTTGTCTGGGTATGCCTACCACAAGCTTTGGCTTTTCTGGTTATGCCCCCATTTCCAATTCTCCTCAACACTGTTCTTTGTTATTGTTATTTTGTTTATCTGTTGGAATGGAAATAAATGTCTTGAAATAAAATGAAAATGAAAATTTAACAAACTGGATATCTACTCTCAACAGAGGAAACATGGTTTTATGGACTGTTTTAAGTCTAACTGCTGTGAGATCCGCTATCGTCTGGGGTCCAATAGCAGGACTAACAGGGGAGGTTCCCGCTCAAGGAGCCAACAGTCCAACCCTCCCAACTTCTGTAACCATCACAGTAACCATCGTAGCCAAGAGCACGAGCCAGATATCAGGTCAGTTCCTACCACAGGTCATGTTCTCTGTGACAATGGTCACTCGAAATATTGTGTAGTTTTCTTGAGCGTCAGAGGAAACACAAAAACAAAAACATTAATTCAGATTGTGTGAAAACTGAATATTGCCTTACACACTTACCACCCAGAATCTTAAAAAAAATTCAGTGCTCACCCGTGGGATTAATTTTCGGAATCTCTGAAATACTTGTTTCTGTCGAGAACATCCTTATCACAACGAAACCTGACTTTACAATGTATAGACAACAAAATGTTATCATAAAATGATGCGGGATTTCAAATTTTCTCTTTTGAGAAAGTTTGGATCGGCCAAACCTTGGCCGAAAGAAAAAAGAATTCATGGAATAGGACTCTGGAAAGTTCTGAGAATACAGTGCTTAAAACACACATCGGTGTAAGGGTAAAACCAAATAATATTCTTTATCCCTGATGCAAATTTAACATCTATTAAATTATTGCTGTACCCACTGCTAAAATATAGGATTCGAACTGCCTCTAGCTACCAGGCAGTCTCCGTTGTCTAGTTGGTAAGACATCTGCTCAAGAATGGCAAAGGTCAAGGGTTCAAATCCCACCCGAATAATATGCCTGTGGATTTTTTTCATAGGACTCTGGGAAAGTACTGACTTTTCAGCACTTTACACACATCGGTGTATGGGTAAAAACCAAACAATATTGTTTATCACTGATGCAAATTTAACATCTATTAAATTTGTTGTCTTTACTTGGTTATGTCTTGGTATCATTGTACATTGTGCTAACAATATCCCCAACCCCCCAATATTCCAGAAACTTAATCCTGCCTGTGAACACGGAAAAAATAGGAAATCTCTGCAATAAGTGGTAAATGGTACTCATCAGCCTTGTTAGGCTGATGATTGTTTTTTTTATTTGATGCTGTTTTATCCCTGGAGACTACTTTCAGAATAATTCAAAAGAAAGTTTCAACAAGAAGCTGATTTGTCATTCTTAATGTTCCATTTAATTCCATGGTCGTTATTTTACAGCGAGGAACAGCTGAGAGATTTGTTTGAGCGTCTTCACAGGAACAACGCCGGCCCCCCAACCGGTGACCATTATAACACCACAAATCAAGATAGAAACAAGCGCCAAAAGAAGCACAAGAAGAAGAAACGATAAGTGCAGGATATTATCTTGTTATTTAATAGAGACCGCTACCAAGACTGAAGCAAACCACACAAGAATCCCATGTTTTGACAAATGTCATGTGTTTTATGGATCTGGAGTGCCACTTTAATACTCATACAAGGACTATACATTGCTTGTTAAATTTCTCAACTTAATTATTGGAACTGTCTTTTATTTCATTTTGTTTGATATTCACCGGAAAGAGAGTTTCCTTTTCATGCAAAGTTTTATTAAACAACTTCACCTTGAGAAATCACTATTATTGAAATTAGACTAAGCATGTTAGATATTTTTTTGTTTTATGGAGCTGAAATCGTAGAACTGTGATTTTTCACACTTGATTGTAAACTTTGCCTTAAAAAAAGATCTATTTTTGTTGAGGAAAAGTTAAAGGTAATACATGATGAATAATATACAAGAAGATAATTAGGAAATATTGGAGAAAATTTGAAAATGTTGGCGAAAAGTGCCCCGATTTAATTCAACTCTTTTGACTGTGAATTATACTTAAATGATGATTGGAGGGGTTCGATTTGAACAAAATAGATTTCTGTAATCACAAGATGAATATTAAGGAAAATAAACAGTCTCTGAAAACCAGTTTGTTGTAAACCTCCCAGCAAAACCTCCATTTCAAATGAGACCTACATGTACGGGCTTCAAAAGTCTTCCTAATGGGCTCTTCTGAGACATTCTAACAAGGTTAGTTTGACCTTCTAAATGTCGTTACTCTTCAACTCCTGTCTTATATTCTGTCACAGCAGTTTTTTGTTCAGCCATCCAGTAGTGGGCAAACAATCAGTAGTTCTTCAAAAATCACATAAGAATTAATGACCAAAACAGTGATAACTCCTGGAGAAGAGTTGAGACATTAAATGCAGAGACCTCTTAAATTTTCAGTTGGGCAAGAGTATGTTGGCAGAACCTTTCAACGTTGGGCTCATCATACCAG
>CM021538.1:9622769-9646018 GCA_010994315.2 Pisaster ochraceus | reverse complement strand
CCCTGTAGATTTTCCAAATATCACAATCTCAAAGTTTAAAAGTCGCAAGTTTGTCTGGGACTGGTGGTGATGGGTCCAACTGACATGACTGAGGCTTTATGTTTGACAGAAATCAGACTGTCACTCTGCAAATCTTTATTCATCTGTTTGTCATTGTTTACTTTAGATAAGCAGTCTGGAACGCTACATTGATGGATGCGATTTGCTGACACAGGCTGATAATGGAGAAGCTGCACAATGACACGTGTACATTTTCACATGACTCACTAACAGCTTTGGCATACAAGGTTCTACACATAATGCAGTTGTAAATCACCAATTCTTCGAATGAACATGCCATGTACTTCTTTAAAGCAATAACACACACTATCATTGTTTTGTTTTTATTTATTCCTGAAATCATTCCCATATTCTTTTTTTTACACATCAAACCAACTTTTGAAAATGGCATCAAATAGCACTCTGCACTGATGATGTCACTTTTGTTCAAAATACCTGAAGGTCAGACAAACATTCCACCACCTAACTCTCACGCAATCACCGTATCGGCGCGCCAAACCACAGCTGCAAACTTTATGACCAGTGAGCTTCCAAGTTGATTGATTGACTTAAACACTTTACCTTCAAATATTTACAACTTATCGTTGCGCTTATCACGTGCATTTAAGTTTAAAAAGTTTCTACAACCACAAATATAATGTCTCAATCAAAATAACTTTATGAGTCAACTGCTGGAACTTTGCAAATTGAAACAGTGGTCCTGATTCGTTTGATGCCTATAAAAGCAAAATCACCTGCTGTAACTGTTATACTTGATTTACTTATTTTTAATTCCTGAATGAGCGAAATTAAAAAAGTAATTTACCAAACCTCTATGACACATAAACCCCCTTCTTAAAGTGGACTAGACTCACATTGGCATCAGAGATGTTGACAATCTTCTCCAGGATGGCCTTTCCCATTTCTGAGAGGGCACTCAGGATATCTTCCACCTGTAGGGGATCGGATGTCTTCTGGCTGGTCACACGGAACCACTCCTTAGCAATGGTGGAGATGCATGTTGTCTGTGTGATGGGAAGAAGGTGACAGCATTTTGTTAAATGTTGCAAACTCACAAGATTAATTTTGCAAGTTCACCTACAATAAGGCTAAAAGCCACTCTTGGTAAGGGGCTAAAGGAAGACAACATTTATAATGAAAATGACTCAAGGTAGCTGAAGGTAGGAATTGATATTCCTCTTAAAATAGTCTACATTGTAGGATGGAGGGAAACATGCACCAGGCAAGGAGTTCCAAAGAGATGCAGTACGTGGAATAAAGCTGTTGGAATGGCTCTTTGTTCTACATCTCAGCAAAGCAAGAGGTCAAGGGTGAGAACAAGCAGAAAGCCTGGTTTCACGCTTAAACATCCTGATGGGAGGAACCAGGTTGGACAAACTGGTGGCACGTTCACCATGATCTTCATGAGTAGAAAAGACAGAGGCTGGCTACAGACCTACAGTGGAAAAGAGAATGTAACGCTGATCCTGAATCTTTACCAACAAGATTCATAATACACTTGTAACTAACAAAATAAGCATTCACTTTTACTAAATATATATCGCCTGGTTTTTGTTTAATTCATTTTCATTTTATTTTTATTGAGGGGAAAGAAGTGACAACATTTTAATAAATAGGTCTAGGCAAACTTTGACATAATTGCAATAACTATACAAATACGGCATTCTGTCCATACAAGCCGTCGGCAATACAAAGCGCCCTCTACAGTTTACCCTGAACACAGGCAATATTTTCAAAAATCTATGAACTTAAACAAATTACAGTTATAACTCAGCACTGCATGGGCAGTTTGGGACAATGAAAACGGCTGACGTAAATGTGAAAAACATTTACCAGCCTCACAAAGCAGCAGAGACACAAGACCTTGTTTAAAGAAACAAAACCTTGCTTATTAAAGAAACAATACCTTGTTTTAAGCATTCTTACTTTAGCCAATTGTTGGTTGTTTGTTATCATTTTCTTTGAACCTGTGTATAATCCAATGCATGTATATCCAAAGTTTGTTAATTTTAAAAAAGCTTACCATATCTTTAGCATTACTGTCACCCGACATCTCCATGAGTTTCCCGAGGGCGCTACAAGCTTTGGTCACCTCAACAGGAAGGGTATACCTGTAGATGGAATGAAGTTAAAAAAAACAATTAAAAAAAAAACAATTCAAGTAAGTTTTGACAGTGGATTACACAAAATTAAAACTAGTTAACATACCTGTGATGAGATTTTAAAGTTGTTTTGGCATTAACATACATGAGTTTTTTAACAAATCCTATTACCTTCCTATGAAATATTTTAAAACATAAATGGAGGAGTTAAGAGCCCCACAAAAAGTTTACAAGTAATTGTCTTTATTTTGTTGGAGCAACTGCAGACATCCTTAGAGAGTAGCTGAAATTACATATATTTGACCCCTTCACTGTTGGAATTTGATGAATATATTTATTTTAAACTGGTGAGGTTAAGGAGGCCAAACTACCCTTTCAACAAAACCATGGGCAAATTCATACCATCTAAAATAATCAGGAAGCGAGAGGAACTTTGCAGGGAATTTTTTATTTTTAACTATCCTTAGAAGTGTACTGAGTATTAAAATGCCCAGGTGCTGAATTCACAAAGCACTAAGATTCATCTGAAGATGAGTTTTGCCATAGTGATTTGTGTTGTGGCAACACAAGTTGCTTAGCAATTAATAGTGATTCGCAGTTAAAATCAGTATAAGCTTATTGTGAAATCGAGCCCAGGCCTAATAAACAAAAACATCATCACTACCTCTCTCTGTCTACAGGTTGTGTCCTTTCTGCATTTCCGTTCTTCTTCTTCCGCTGCCCTTTCTTGATGAGCTTGATGACTTTGCCATCGTAGGAGCCCCCTTCGATGGAGGTGGACAGCGTCTCAGACTCGGAGCTCTCCGTGGTGGTGTCTGATTCTGAGTCTGTCGAGTCTTCACTTGAACTCATCACACTGAAAATAACAACAAACACCTGTGATGAAGTACAATTTCTTATTTTGTACTGTCACTATTGGTGCACTCTCTTCCCAAGATGGCCCTTTTCCACAAAATACCATAGGAGACTATGAAGACTAAATCCACAGTACACAAGCCATGGGGGTTTCCACATACATGTAATACCAGCTATAAAAACTAGAGAAACCCATGCACCCAATGCTAGCCTAGAGGGTAAAATACTAATGGCAGTCGGTGGTACCTGTGTACAGAAGGGTTTGAACAAGCTAACATATACATGTAACAATTTCAGAAATACATGTAGTTTACTAAAAGTAATAATAAATATGACAACGATTTTGCAGGTGATGGATGGATGCAAACAGAATAGATTGCTCTGTAAAGTAATGAAAAGTTGCCAGCACTTTTCACCTTTCCTAAGAATTTACTGTAACTTTGACCCTGGAGGGTCAAGGAGGCAAGGGTTATGAATACAATTGCTTATGGCAAGAATTTCTACAGTTATCTTGACATGTGCATGGATGGAAACTAACTCCCGCTTCAACTATAAGGTTAACACAACTTCAAAGTTAAACAGAGGTGAGAGTCATAGCTGACAAAAAGGTTTGAAACTAAGGTTCAACATTTAGAAGGCATGTTGAAATGATGGTGTTTCTACTTTTTAGCAACCCCTGGAGTTAAATGTCGCAAAGTGCCTCTGAGAGCAGTTTCCTCAACGCTAGAGAAGTGGGTCAAAGATGATTCCTTTATATCTGAACAAAACAGACAACTTTCTTCACCAAGCAGACATAAGAAAGTCTGAATTCAGATAAAAGTCTGAAACTTCTCATCCCTTGGTAATGGAAATTTGTAAAAGCGCAAAGGACATAACTTGAGTTGCTCTAAAGAAACAGGTGCTTTAAGCAACACATATCCTGATGTGTATGCCCTGACTATCTTCGGATCAACTTAAAATAAACTTAAAAAGTAAAAATAAACGTTCCTTATTCAATCAACTGGCATTTAACATATGCACTACAAATAAAGTCTACCACAACGGAAATACATAACAAACATTTGTTCAAAAGTTTATAACTTTGACACCTTTTTTCCCCAGAATTTAATTGATCTATGCACACTTTTTCCAGTAATTCACGCTACAAAACAACTTGTCATAATCAACTAACAATTCAAATCAAGAACATAAAACAGAAGAAATGACATTATAAACTCCTTCATCCTACGTCACAGCTAAACTTACACGTGTCCTGGTGCAGTGTTTTTCATCCCCTTCCTCAGCTCGGCCTCCCTCTCCTGAATGGACTGTTCCATCAGCGCAGACCCCTCTGTGGTCTGTGGACTAGCCCCTGAAATGAAAAGTGTAATAGGACCCAGTGGTATCAGTTCTGCATCCACTGCTACAGTCAGATTGCTTGTAGATTTATTTAAGTCAGCCATGTTGTATAAGCTGCGTAAATGCGTGTATGTACTCATTGTTACGCTCTCTTCGGGGTGAGTGAGTCAGCCGTTGAGTCGCACAGGAAGTTGAGTTTGGATTCACAACACAGGAAGAAAATATTCAGTGGTCACTGACATCATCTAGTTAGTTGATACGCTAACGGATATCCAAGACAATTAATTTACGTCATGTTAACGGGGTGTACACTACAGAGACCCTGATCATGACCCATTTCATTTTGTGTGCACAATCGAAACCCGGGGCCAGACTACCCTTTCCGACTTTGATTTACATTGATAAGAATGGGAGAAAAGACAAAAATGGCTGCACAATAAAAAAGGACTATACTGCTTAAATACTTCCATATTCACAAGTGCCAACTGAGTGTGTGTATATGTAAAATTATGTTTGTGTCCGTCCATGTAAAAGCTTGAGTGGCTACTGTATGGCTGGCTATTTGCATGTCGATCTATAAACTGAACACAAACTTCAATAAGTGCGTAGTTTTACTTGTGAAGTGCGACCGTCATATGCACGCTCGTCAATTTCATCAAAAACGTAAGTTCTGTGAAAAATAAATTTGTTCCTCAGTCACACAAGCCTTGATCATGTCTGCATTCAGGAGGCCTCAAAAAATGTGTGCGAGATTCAAGATTAAGCACTCAAGCCAATGTTGTGTGTGGCTCTATGGTAGGAACGTGAAGCACATTCAATTTCTTGCTATTCACTTTCTTGTAGAAACATTTTGAGCAAAAATAAATAGGAAACCATCTAGCAAGTGCCTTTAAAGGGTTTAACTTAATTTAGCCTTTTGTCACGTATGAATTAGGAGCCTTTTGGGAATGTCTTTCAATGGAATAAGATTTAAAGTGAGGAGAGGATTAGGCCTTAGGGTGGGATAGCTGATGAGTCACTTCTATTTATGATAAAACAAAACCTGGATTTTGCCAAATTTATTTGTAAATATATAAAAAAATACACAGCTACTGACAGATGGGCATGAAAGGGGAAACTATGATTAGTGACGAAAATAAGATTAACTGTTAATGTCTGGCCCTTCCAAAAATGTTGTAGATTTTTAGATGAAACATTGAAACCGTGTGTTTTTGTTTGTTTGTCATTGTTTTCTTTTTCGGGAGGCAGTTTCTGAGAGTGCTTTTTTTAGATGATCAGAGAAGATGTATACAAACAATAAATTGCGACGTCAGATTTTTGATTGGGATACATTTGTAATAGCTACATGTTCACCTCTCATACATGTGTGACAATTCTACATGCAAATTGTACACGCACATTCACAAAATGAAACGCCGTCAACAATCATAGGTTGCTGTATGCGATAACAGCCAGTACTCTAGTTCTGAAGGTTAACCTAGCCAGCTCCAGCCTGAAAGTGCTTCAGGCAAAACCTTGTACAAATTATTGTATGTTTGCATATATGTACAGGACTTACATGCAAAAAGCACTGAATTGTTCATTGCCACACTGGCTACATGTCAGCATGTACAGTAAGTACATGTTATGTAGTGTTCTCCATTCAAAGATGTACAAATACATCTACGTCAAAACCCCCAAAATGTATCCGTGCATTTGAAACTGCAGTTGTTCTTTCTGTTTAATCTTTCAGGGGTTGGAATTGATTGTCAAAATTATTCTTTACCTTATTTTCTTATAACTATTTTCAAAGATTTAAGTGATATTGCATCATTGATAGTGAAATTGCATCTTCAAGCTCAATGGTCTATAGTGGTTGGCTCTAGAATGACAATGGTCTTGGGTTTGAATCCAACCTGAGTAGTATGCCTGTGGATTGTTTTTTTCACAGGTCTCGGAAAAGTACTGAGCATACAGTACTTGCTACACATTCAGTATATGTACACAAATAACATCTTGTGGAAATTTAATAAAATTCACATTTTTAAGTCAGGGATTTTATGCATTTTCATACTGGGCTTATTTCGATTGTGGCCATCGAAATAAGTACCAGTGGTTCAAGGAGTCTTCAAATACTACTCCCTCCACTTTGACAATATTTTGGAAGAAAAATAATTGGGACTAATGGGTCTGGTATGAATTTTATAATCAGTGAGCTTACAGATCAAAGCTAAGTCATTTTTATTTTGATCTTTTGAGTGCACTTTACATGTAAGTTTTAAAAAATAAAAATAAAAATAAAAATTTCCTAAATAACAAAAAAATAAATCAGCAAAACCCAACTTGTTAGATACTAGTGAGTCTTGTGTCTCATATGACTCGACATGACACGTCACGAAACAAGATGACTCATGTCCGAGTTGCCGAGCTCAAACTCAGATAGTATCATGACCTTGGTACAAACTTGTGTCTATCTTTAGACCCTGAAGCAATGCAAGATCCTTCTCCTTTCTAATCGATCAAATGCATACTGATGGACAAACACAGCTAACAACCATCCTTCCTTCATGTGTTGTGATCCTACCCCAGATAGGTAAGATGGTATAACATGTATTTACATGTACATCAATTAGTGGTTTTGATGTAGATGTAGAAGAAAGAGCCATTCCAAAAGGTTTATTTCACGCACTGCATCTCTTTTAAACTCCTTGCCTGGTGCATGTTTCCCCCCATCCAACAATCTAGATTATTTTAAGAGGAATATCAATTCCTACCTTTAGCTCCCCTGTGTTATTTTCACTTTAAATATTTTCTTATTGTAGACCCTTACCAAGAGTCAGAGTGGCTTTTAGCCTTGTTTGGGGCAGCTTGCATAAAAAACAAAAATAAAATAAAAAAAAAGTAATACCATTCCTTTAACAAATATACTCTCTGAATAAAGACTATGTGTGTGCATGTGAGTGCATGTGCACATGATTGTGACTCCCAAATTATTGCCAAGTATCAACGGTGTACACAAAAGGGAAGTGTATTAAGTTATACTTAGAAGCAACAACTAAGATAAGAATAGAGGAAAACCTTAGAGGAAGTTCACTTAATCAATCTGGGGATTTCGGGTTTATTTTAATCTGGAAGGATATAATGATGTTTACGGACAAGTCCCTTAATTGGAGGTTTACGTGGTGATCTCAAGTTTTGTAGGATCAGGGTAGATATAGAAAGTACTTTGGGGAATAAATGGATTAACAGAAATAAAAGGGACTGTTCATTTGCAGGAATGGAGGCTACGATAAGATTGCAGGGCAGGACAACACGTTCAAAGATAAACACTGAAGGCAACTTGAAGCCGCCATGTTCAACGCCTGCTAATAAAAGTAATAATATAGGAGGCTAATCATCCTGACTAGCAGCTGAGAAGCTGAATTGTGAAGGACGTGGATACAGAAAAAAAGTGTTCAAGCTGCAGGCATCCAAGATCAACTTTGCCAGCCAACCACATTGACCCATATATGACCACAGAGCACAGCCAGCGATCAAGAGTGTTTGATTTTTCCGGGAGAAAAACACTCATGGCAACTCTACTCACACTATGGCCTGTGCCGGGTATTCATCCAGGGCCACATTGGTGAGAGGTGAACACTTTACACACTACCCACCTATATGCTACCAAATCTGACTATCTGCTTTATGTCAAGTGTTATTAATTTGTTGTCTCTATGATGCATTTAAACCCAGACCTACAATATACAATTGACCACTTGCAGGACGTGCAGCGCACTTACACGCGCCTATCCTGTCCACCATTCAGGAGTACACAAAGGAATTGACTCCCAAAGTGGTGAAAATGGTAGACACACATTTTTCAGTGGTGCATTCTGCGTCTGCAAGGGGTCAATACAGGTAAATTTTTGTTAAACATAGTAAAAATTCAACAGGAAAAAACAGGCGCTCGGTTTAACATTCATGTTTTTTGCACTGACGGCTCGACATGTTGTTTCATCAATAGCAAATTGGTAAGTCTTACAACAAGAAATCCCAATTACTACGACCCCCCCTCAAAAAAAACAACCCAAAAACAACAACAAAAACAAAAACAAAAACAAATCTGGACACCTTTCTTTAACTTTCAGAGTCGGGATTTTGCCCTCAGCAAATATACAATACAGTGACTGCATACATGTATTATGGCTATCAAAACAGTTACAATAACTGTGTAATTATATTTCTTTGTAATGGTGACTAAATAAAACCCAACATTTTTTTAAGAAATATAATCTGATAGTAAATTTTAATATCAAACACACTTAACTCCCACATTGGTACCTGTCACCATAGGTATTTTTGTTTCCTTCACATAAAATACCTACAGTTCTTCACACATGTACTAATACATGCAAAACTTTAAAATATTCTTTATTTGTTAGAGATATGTTGTTACTGAACAGGAAGCCCACCAAAAACAAAGAAATTAAATCTCCATGTGTCCCCTTACCTGCAAGTATTGCATGTAAATTAGCAAAACCATCCGTCATAAAGTCATCATCCTCAAAGTCTTGTTCCCTGTCTCCCCGCCCTGTCTTCTCTGTCTTTGTCTGGAGAGACTGGGATGTGGTCTTGGTGGTCCTTGTTGTCATGGTGACGCTGGATTGATGCATCGTCTGCAGTTCCCTAGACGAGTGGCTGGATGTTGCCACTGAGATGACACGATCTGTTAAAGACAATTTAGAAACATCTCCCAAAATGAATAAGGAATACATTCTTGGCTTTCAACAGCTTTAAGAAAAAAAGAATTTGTATGGTCCTTGTCTGTATTTTAAAAAGACTACTGTTGAAAAGAGTTCTATAAAGTTGTTATACCGCACCATTGATCTATCTCATTTTCCTGAGGAACAATATGATTTTATGACAATTATGGATTACGGACACAAGTGTCAAGACCTGGACTCGAACCCACACTCTGCTGATCAGAAACACCAGAGCTTGAGTTAGGTGTGCTAGACCGCTCGTCCAAATCTCATAACTTCACACGGTTTCCAAGCTGAATAAATTAGTGTTTGGTTTTCAAGACTCACTTGCTTGTGATATGCATCTATTTTTTCAGATATCTTCCTGTTCTTTTTTCTAATTATTACTTTGTACTATAGTATGGTGCTAAAATTTAAGAATTATCTTTGAAACTGTACTCAGCAGTTTACCTTCTTGTCTGTTCCACTGGTCAGTCCCATCTGGTATTTCCTGGTACCCAGCCTTGACAATGTTGTTATTTCCTGGAATATTTGTATGCGTAATAACTGAAGATTTCTCAGTGGACACAAATTCCCTCTGAATGGGGGATTCTGGATCCTCTTCTGGGGCGGACAGTTCATGGTAAGATGAGGGGTACTGTGGGAAGAAGGCAGAGTGGGACTGGTTTGGGTCGGTAGTGTGAGGATTTTCATGGAAAGGCGAGTCGGTGGAGTCTGGCGAGTAAGATGCAAGAATGTCTTCAAGTTGGGACAGCCGTGGCCGAGCCAGTGTCCCTTCAACAGAGGACTGTGATACAGGGGCCTCGATAGGCACAAACCCAACCTGGACGCTTTGCGTCTTTGTATAGTCATTGATGTCTGCATTCCCGACTCCTACAGATGACATAGTCATGGTGTCACAGTGCTCACAGATTCGGTCTGTTAATGTGCAGTCGCCAACGCCTTCCGTGATTTGGCCAGCAATCCCTGAATCCCCAACAGCATGATCACATGTCTGAGGACCAGTTATCTCTGTACTGACTGTTTTCATGAGTGGTCGATCACAGATGTTACACAAGGATTCGTCAATGTTGCAATCACCAACACCCTTGCTAATGAGAGCTGCGCTGTCATCAGTTTCACTGAGACCAACTCCGATAGTTTTTGTTGTGATGCTGGAATTCGTTCCAACTGTTCTTGTATTTGATGCTGGATTTTCTGATGATCCCACTGCAACACTGCATGTGACCAAGCTCGTGCAGCGATCACAGATTGTGTCGTAGACAGAGCAGCTGCCAACACCAACTGTTCTTGAATTATCATCCATATCGAAACTGGTGGCCACCGAGGACACCACTGGTTTTGTGACTTTCTCAATCAGATTGACTTCGACGCCAGCATCGGCAACCGTTGGAAGAGTCTTGGTGTTGCACCCAACACTGGTCAGTTCCTGTTGGTCAGTGTTTATTCCCATCTCGAGTCCCAGCTGTTCAGTGACTGTTCCAAATTCAGTGGTAGTCAGTTCATACATTGTACTGCCATCCACAACTTGACGGACTTCCATTTCCGTGCCAAATTCAACAGTTTCTGCACTAATCAGAGCAGAGGAAGATTTCTCAGCAGTTTCCACACCTTGTTGGGCATCCATCTCTGTGCCACATTCAGCAGTTTGCACAGTTATCAAAGTGGATAGGGCCTTGTCGGCTGTTTCAGGTTTAAAAACGGGCATAGCTGCCATGAGATTTTCATTCACAGACTGAACCACGATATCCTCATTGACACATTCAATGGATGAGTCCGCTAGTTGATCCACAGCATCCACAGACTGATCTGATGTCTCCACAATGCAGTCCACTCCTCGGCTACAAACCTCTGGAGCATCTGTGTTTGTTGATCCATCACTTATCTCGCTTGTAATTGTTAATGTTGAACTCTCTGCAACATCAGGAATGCAGTCAACTCCTACATGTGACTGAGGCGCACACTCTGTATTAGTGGATTCATGGTTGACTTGGGTAGAATCTGTTGAGGTGAAATGATCAAGCGTCTCGATAACACAATCAACTCCCTGACTTGTCGTTGGGACTTTCTCAGTATTTGTTGTGCAATCATTTAAAGCGACACTCTCTGTTGATGTGAAACGATCTGTAGTTGGTACTGTAATCTGTAGGTCCACACCCACACACTGCTCCTTTAATTGTGTGGACAGCGTTGATGTGCTAGAATCTTGGACCATGATGTGAATCTCTGTTCCAAAATCCACACATTCAACGCATTCTGTATTTGTTGCTTGACTACAAGCTATAACAATGTCTGGGTTGGTTCCGGATTCTTTTGTTACTTTATGTGATGCAAACTCAACAGCTTCTGTATTGCAGGCAACACTCTGCCCAGGCTTCTTCAACACCAAAGGGCCAGTGTTAGTGGCTGAAATCCGTGTTTGGATGACATCAGTGTTCAAACCGCGATCTCTGAATGATGACACCACAGGTTCCATGGAGGTAGACCGGTCTTTGACTGTGAGATTGTCTGTGTTAGTGGCGCACTCTTTATGGACTGTTTGATCAGTAGCAACTCCTTGACTCACCACATCTATCTCCGTCTCTACTTCCTGCTCCATGGTAGTGATGTAAAGTGTACTTGTTTGTTGAGAACTCACTTTAGGGAGCACCATAACTGATTTATCACGGGATTCTGTCATTGTTGTGTTTATCCCAATGTGTCTGATTCTTGGCTTGGGGGCGACAGGTGGAGGTGAGAATGACAGATCTGGAAGGCTATTCACCCTTCCTCCTTTCATTGCACGTTTGTAATGTTCCTGAGCTGCAACTTTTCCATGCATATTGCCATCAGTTTCGGAGACGCTGTAAGTTGGTGGCAAAGTGTGTTGCTGAGAAACACTGCTCATTCGTATGACATTTTCCTCTGTGAGAAGATCATCATGCAAATGCTGATCATTCCAACCATTAACTTTAGTCTTGAGCTGATCATCAACGCTAACATTAATACCGATCGACTTGGTCTCTGATTTTTCCACAAAGTTCGCGTCCACACCAACAGATCTGGTTGCAACTGGTGCTCTTTGGACGGGGGCAACGATTGCTTTCTTAGCAGCGAGGTCTGGTTTGACTTTGCCGATTCTCTGTAAGGCACTAACAGCGGAGATTTGAGGTTGATTGGTATTTAAATCATCATTCTGACAGCCATCTGAAATTTCTACCTCACCCTCTGACCCCGTTGAATTGGTATGATTGCAATCTGTGTACCCGTCACCTATTGCAATCGAACGAGAGTCCGGTCTTTTGTTTTTGGACTTCAGCTGCAGCATGAGAAGCCGCTTCTCTTCTTTAAGCACTGATATTTTAACTTGGAGAACTGGGATTGCCTTGACCTGCTCCTCAAGTTGCTTCAGGCGACTAAGGGCTGCTGCCATTTGCTGTCGCACACCGGACAGAGCAGTGGTGCTAATTGAGGATGGAGTTGACCGTCCTGATGTCAAAGAGCCTTCCAGACTTGTGAAAAAAGCCTGCCCCAGCAGTGGGGATGGAGAAGGTCCATAACCATTGCTGTTTTGGTTGCTGAGAGAAGGATGTGAAAAGTTTAAGGAGGAGGTGGAGGAAATGGAGCTGTTTGATCCACTCTGCATTGACATTCTGAGAAGGTTTGTGGCCTGAAGGTGATGAGGGATGCCGAGGTAGTTATCTGGGTTCTCGTCCTCCAGTGGGTTTTCACCAGGAAGGCTCCGCCTCCTGTCCATCGCTGGTGGGATGTTACAACAGGATGACACACTCTCTGTTTCAACATCACTAAGACTCACATCTAGTGGTAGCGGCGGTAGGCTCTGCGTGTCCATAGGTATGTAGCTATTGCGGTCGGGACTGTCTGGGTAGTCCCCTTCCTCGCTCATATAACGCCGGCGAATCAAATTAGCAAACTGGCTGTATGTGGCGACAAATGCGGCATTCTCTTTTTCCAGGATCTTGTCAGCTTCCAGCTTATCTCTCTGCCGCTTCCACTTCTGATGCTTTGTTACAGAGATAGACCTTGGTGGGACTATTGGAGGTGGGGGTTTAATACTCTTCACGGCCTCGTGCCGGGGTCTTGACCTCTTAACTTTCTTAATCTTTTTAAGGTTAGCTCCCGAGGATATGTCCTGGCAATAGTCTAGGAAGTCCAGATCAATGTGGTAGCCATATGGACAGCAGCTGCATCGTCTTGTTGAGTCTTCAACCAGGTTATTGTTGCTTGCATTGTAATTTTCAGATCTGTGAGATCCTTTGGATTTACCTGTAAATGAAATGCACAAGACACAAAGTTTAGTAAAATGATCAACAACAAAAATAGTCCCAAAAAACAACTTTTGGGTTAACCTGTGTCAAATAAACTAGTTCACTTACAAAAGTAACACTATACAGTGATTGAGAAAACCTTTCAATATCTTTTGCACATTTTCCAATTTCACTGCTGGAAAAGATTAATGCCATACAACCATTTCATACAGACAAAGCCAAAAGACTGACCCATATTCATATCCTTTTCACTGGAAGGAAATATCTGTCATCTTGGCTCAACCAATGATGGTTCACCCATACCTATCAAATATCACCATAGCCAGGGGCATTATCTAGATCCTAAGAAACTAATTAGACGGGTACAAGTTGGGACAGAGGTCGCCCTAAGCTGCCATGGATAGACAATGTGATAAAGTGGAGTGGTAGAAGTGTGCAAGAGCTGAAAATAGCAGCGATTGAAAGAGAACAGGTGATGGCAGCACCCTAGAAATGTGCCCCCATTAAAATCTAAGGACAAGGCTGCCACGGACGCAAGTCTATGCCAAATGATGATGTTGAAACTAATTTAAACAAAAAACTGTCCACTGTTCAATTCCATGTCAAATATTAAGCAACTTAATCCCGTTATCATTTGCCTGTGTACATGAACATGAACTATTAACTGTACATTTACATTAGTGCAAACACGATGTACTGAATGCTGTCAAACAAGTACATGTACATGTACCTATTTCAAATCAGAGATTGTGGACCCTGCGGCTGCATCTGGAATGCCACATTAATAACATGCCTAGAAGTTAGCTGTCCTTAGCAACACCTTAAACAACAGCCTCAACAGCCAATTTGGAAGCGACCTTACTATACATTTGAAAACAAGACCTCCTTGGGAAATAAAGATACGTGTAAACTGTATTTTTAAATGTACAAAGTAAAACTGCATATTGTACACTACACTAACACAGAGCTGCAAACATTTGCACCAATCAGGGAGATTTAAAAAATTGTATTCAACATAATAGGGAAAACTTTTCTGCACTCAGGGAGATCTTCAAGTTTGTTTATCAGAACATGGAAAGATTGGTTTATTTTCCAGAAACTTTCTACAGAATCTCAATCAGGGAGAGTTGGCAACTCTGCCAATATTGTGTACACATTAAAACATATGCCATTGTACACTTGTACAAACCTACAATTGTACATGACAAGTCAGGAAAGCAGTTAACTGTACATGTTTTGCGAAAAACTAACTCAAAAACTTACTGCTAAAAAGTACAGTCAGATCAACCACGTAATCCACAAATCCGAGCAAACGTTTCTGACAAACTACTTCCAGGACCCACTGCCTTTGCGTGCGACTGGCACAAAGAGCACCAACAAACTGGCAGAAGAAGGGAAACTAGCCAAAGGGCAATAAGCCACATATAATTCCCTACAAAGGCCATCAAGACCAAATCATGATTGTTGGGGCTTACAGGGGCAGGAACAAGTCCAGAAAAGTCACTCCATGTCTGCAGGCGAGGATGTATCCATCAATACAATAACAAAAATATCGCAATTAAATTTCATATCCACAGTATTCGCTTTCATTTTTTTCGCAGCTTGAAGGGGGCTGTTGGGAAGGGGGGTTATGCCAGCATAAAGCAATGTACTCTTTGTGTAAGACTTCAGTAACAACACTTGAGAAAATAGAACTTCATTCTACTAATCTCAGCCTGTGAATAGAAATAGCAGTTAGACCTTCAGGAAATATTAAGGTCATGAAGGCTGCCTTTAAGTTATTAAAACCACATTTTGTTTATAATGTCACAGGTCAGCTGAAAAGGGTTTTGTAACAACTTCAAAAGTGAAGGGTATGGCTGGTTTTATTAGCCCCCCCCCCCCCCACCACCACCACCACCACCACCACCACCACCACCACCACAGGTGCCTGAAGCTGGGCTTGCAATAAGTGACTTTAATAGACAGCATACTTGATGTTCACACACATGCATTTACAAGTGTAAAGTCAATCAATCAAACATGTTATACATGTACATTGTATTGTGGCTGATTCATGTAATGTCATGCATTTTAATTGTAACTATAGTAATGTTTACATAGCGTATACAAATTATAGATATGACGCATCTCAAGACATACACAAGTTCAAAGCTGACTTCCCAAACTTTATTTTGGTCACTACTTGAACTTTCACAAGTAACTTCAAAGTCACATGGTGGGTTGTAACCAACATAAGTTTGTTACAGGCTAAATAGGGCAGATCTAATCTGCCCTAGTAATAGACATTCCGAAAATTGGGCCAAATGTATCGGACCCAGAACTCATTTTAGTGAACACAGTGAAGGGGAACGACAAACATAACTTCCAAGTATTTGCTAAGACTGCCCCCAAACCAGATCTGCGATTTTGTTATTGCCAAAGGGGAAAAAACCACAAAAAAACCCATACAAAGGAGAAACTGGCACATAAAATTGAAATGTGTACACCCCCTTCCTCCCCCAATTTCCTGTGGCACTAAATGAGAATACATGAGGAAAGCTGGAAGCTACAAAAGTTGCATGCCTGACTGTCTGTTCATGCCCAGTGTACATATGAAAGCTTTCTAACATGTCTAAAGCATGTACAGGTCTTGCCTTACTTGTAAAACATTGAAAGACTTGAAAAACCAGATTGTGAAGCACGAAGTCCCAACTGAAGAGATCTGGGTTTGGTTTTTTGTTGTTCAGATATCCCCATTGAGTGTTGACTCAATCCTTTAGCCTGGGGATTGTGTCTAGGTGGAAAGGAATGCAGTTTGTGCATTACAAAGGTGTTGGCTAGGACAGAGGACTGACTAGAGAGCAGTGTATCTTTAGGCAGACAAGTTATGTCATAGGGGCTCTATCAGCACACTGCGTTGTTACACCATTTTCAACCAAGGACTGGTTAAATGCATCATACAGGCTGGACGGTTCATTCTCAGATATTAGAGTAGTTTTAATTTCAATGAAAACCACTCTACATGTACATGTATGTACATGGTGTACAACAATTATGTATTGATAGTACTATAAATGTCCTTAGGGAATGTCGGTTGATGGTTGTGCGGCTGGCCACAACCACCTTCTGTCTTTCTTCCTAAAACAGGCCCAGAATTTCACACAGAAAACATTCCTTCTGTTTCCCTTGTATTGAAGGCTGCCTTATGGTGCCCCTATAAACTGCAATTTATTTTCACTTAACTTCATTTCATTTGGTTTCATATAAATCACAGTAAGGATAAAAAAGTACAATGATAAAAACAATCCGGTAGACACAAACTGAGCACCAGTTTAACCAAAAAGGTACACCCCTGAAGAATTTTGAAATGGTAAACTTGACCTATAAACTGCAATGTTCCAAAACATACGAACAGCAAGCTCATACTTTTAAGCACACATAAAAACCTAAGCAAAAACAAAATAATGCTTACAAGAATTAAGGCTACCAGCCAAAGTGTCTGTGACTGGTATCCTGCTCATCTCTGTCAAGCAGAACAAAATGTTAAAGCAATATTTTCTGCTTAAGCATTTCAGTGAAATTGACCCTGTACTTTCTGGCATGAAACACTTAAATTGAAACATTGATAACAACATATGTTCAAAAATGTCAAACACATAGTTGCAACATGTGTTCACAAAAACGTCAAACACATGTCAACTTTTACAAAATAAATGTGTGACATTTGAAATGACTTGACAGTTAGGACAAACATGGATTCACCACTCACGGCATACAAAATTGGCAAAATACTCCCCAAAACATTCTACTCACCATAACCTCCTGTAAGCCCATGTGCAGCCACAGACCACAAAAACTTAAATCGAAACGTGAAGTGACCCAAATCCTAAAATTACAGGTTTAATCCCTTCCGAACCCTGGGCCTCACTGAAACCTCAACGTGGGCTCAACAAACTTTCTATCCAACCTGGAATGTGTGGAACACGTCCTTGGCGGGTTTTTGCGGTGTGTGTGTATTTTTTTTCCAGTATCCTCCACTCCTTCAACAGTGCTTCTCTATTGTTGCGCACATGCATGGGTGCTCCCAAAAGGTACGCCTATCCTGACACACACAATAGGCCTTTGCACTTCATGTGTAAAAGTCACTTGATATGTTGAAAAGACTCTCGCTGTTTATTTTCCAGGGAGATCTTGGACCTGCAGTATTACGATGTTGATGGAAGTACGGCAACATTTATTTGGTTTACTTCTTGAGCTGGTTGCCCAGTGGAGATATTTGTGTCAGTAGGCACTACTGTACATAAACATTGCAATGGTAGTCAACCTTTGTGCAGTAATACAATATCTGGGTCATGTTGTAGGGTATTGATAAATACCTGAGGGCCTATAAATTACATTGGTTCAATGGCCGAGGTGAATTCCACTGCACTTGGATGTACAAATATGTAGTGCTAGATATTTGCTAACTGTTTCTGATTCCCTGACCACTGAGACCTACTGAACATGTGCGATGTGTGTATGATGCATATCCCCCATATTGTATTATCGAACAAGTAGTTTAACTGCTGAAAATACGAAATGGCAGGGGCTCCCTTGTCATAGTCTTTCACACAGTCTTAACTTTCTACATTTAATAGATGTGCTTACTTCCCCATTTACGGCCCCTGTGTAAAAACAGGAGATTTGTTTTTATTTATCTTTTTTTTTTTACCGATCCAGCAGCGCTAGTGCCAACATCAGGGTGAGGAGTATTGAAGACGATGACTATAACAATTGTTTTTTACATTTTTATTTATTTATTTTTTTTAGAGAAGGAAAACCCCAAAGGGGAAAACCACACAATAAGGCATAAGGACTGAAATCCCATTCACATACAAGGCGGCAGTTTGGGGCAAGATTCAAAGGAGTCTTTCTTATAGCCCACATAGTCGCAAGATCAAGGCACTTTAACATTATTATCCCTGTTGTAACCCTGATGAACCTGCCTCTGACTTTCCCAACTCTCTGGGGAGTATTTAATAGCACCACACTTGCTGTTGCTGGAAAATCAAGAGCCAAAGATTTCCACCCACCTGCATTTCTATAATGGATGATGCTTAAAGACCTGTCTACTGAATAAACACAAGCTAAACAGCTTTCTGTGCGATACTGTAAGTGTGGGGGCATGACAGTATGATCAACTTATTCTGGATGAGTGAGTAGAAATCTTATTGTCCATGTGTAGAACAAATACGTCGTTAAAACCCGCATGGCTGCACAATGCATACCTTCGTAAGTATTGCCACATGTAGGAAAAATACAGTGAACTTGTGAAATTCTTCATGCTTATTTGATTGTGCAACCGTACACAAAACCATAAATATCTAGATCTTTTTATTGATACTGATAACCGAGCTCAGAGGTCAAAATCAAAAGACACTGAAAGAAGCTACTAATTAGGAAACTTAGTGCTGTTTTTTTCAATGGTTCATTTCACTGCTCAGCAGTCCATGTATGTGCATATGATTTGTTCATTTATTGGTCATATAACTATTTACACAGCACCATGTAATGGTTTACAAAGTGCTGTAGCCCAATTTGCAGACAACCATGCCATAAAAAACTTGGACAAACCCCTTCAATTAGTGATAAGTACGCCGAGTTCTTTTCACGTGCATTACACAACACACGGGACTACGGCTTTTCTGTCCCATCCGAAGGATGAAGCAAAAAATGGGAAAGTGTCTTGCTTTATGGACACAAGTGTCAGGACCCGGACTTGAGCCCACATTGTGCTCGTCAGACACCAGAGCTTGAGTCCAGTGCCCTTTCAGAAAAAAGTATTTCATTGTATTGATTTTTGAAAAACAAATATTTGTAGGCTTTTTTAATGCACTATAAATTTATTCCCAGAACTGTGAACTGTGTACAGAACTCTGAAATTCCATAAAATACATACATTAAAGTAAGTATCCTAACAGCAGAAACTCTTCAATTCTGGTGTCACAGTTTAATTGAACTTTAGCGTCAATTTGACAAATATTTTTGGGTTTCCTAACAGAAACTCTTAGGGCAACAACATACCCATTGAATTTACAGAGACCAGAGTCCTTTTTGTAAATGGTCAAGTGTGGGTTGATGCAAAACCATACAGGAGAATCGGAATACTACCAGAAAGCTCATCAACTGTGACCCAAATTCATCCATCCAAGACAACCTTGAATTCCAGGAATGCCCAACTCAAATAGAAAAACAAGTTAAATGTCAATAAGCATAACAGCACACTTACACGCATCAGAAAAAAAGATAAATTAAATGCAACAATAAAAACATAAACTAAAACCAAACTGTATTGAACTGCAGGTACAAGTAACCCTTTCTAGAGATTAACCAGTAAAAAAAGAAGAAAAAAGAAGAGGCAATTGGTAACATCTTAAACCATTAATAAGACACCTATCCTCCACAAAATTGCACACTGTGACACACTGAATGCTGCCCTCTACTGACAAACTGCTGCAATTTATACCTTGGCCTTTTCCCCTTGTATTTTAAAACCAAGTGCTTTATAGGTAAAAAAAACCACTAAAGTAGACTTCTCACAAATCAAATGGAATTTTTAGCATCAATTTGAAAAAGCTATAAATAGCCCAGTGCACCTAATGTGACAAGGTTTAGTAAGTCAAGATTTACTACCAATCATCAGATGGTTCATTAACCAGTTCACTTTGGAGGGCGAAATAGCCTGCAAAAAACTCACAAGTAACACACAGTCAGTCTTATAAGCTGGCATGCATGTTTCTGTGCGTGTTTAGCAGCCAACATGCCTCGTGTGGTGAGGCACTTTGGCAGTGTATGCTTACACAGACAACTGTTTTACGGAGTTCCTGTAGCCATGGTCACAGGTAATGGGACGATGATTTTAATCCCGAAGCAAACTGGTTAACCATAAAATCCAAAATAGAAATGACCGAGGTTAGAACAAATCCACATGTTGTAACGGGGTTAGATTTTATGCCAGCCTTCCTGGATTTCATAGCAGCCTGAACCCATGACATAATGTGGGTATCCGCAGCTACATCGTAATGCACTAAAACCACATCCAGATACACTACCTTTACGTTCAAATAACCCCCCTCCCCTCCCCCACAATAAATCAAACGTTAAACAAGACTGCAAACTTGAAAAAACTCCCAGTCAGCCTGTCTGATTTTTGAGGACGAGTACACACCTTCTTTTCGTGGGTGATCTCTCTCAAATCTCGGGCTGCCATCAGCGACACCTCTCCCACAGGAACTCTCAGCCATCGTGATTGGAAACTTCCCAAAGATGCTCGCTCAGTTACATCCTAAAATTGTGACATCTGCAGAAAGAAAATAATGTTTAAAAGAAAATCATGAATTTGAAAGTATTTGCAACACTGTCTGCTTTGATAGCGATGAGCACAGTGTTTACTCTACCTCGTTCCCCCAGTTTCTGGATCACGAGATGCAAGATATAATATAAAGAGGTGCAGCTTGAAGGACAGTACAAATACATGTCACTGGCTTATTGCTTCACGTGCAGCTAGAAAAGTGTCAGGTCTTTGGACAGGTTGGCGCCTTCCTCAGGACAGGTTTCCTTCCTCACAAATACCTCAGGCAATGTCTCACATTGCTTCAGGTTTTCAGGCCAGTTCACACATCACCGTTAATAAAAAGTGACTTGAAACTATCGATGCATTTAGTACATCAATAGCAAATAGTTGTTGTTGGTCCTAAAGACAAGCTGTTTTCAAACTTAACTGAAACAGTTACTGGTTATAACGTTAAATGACCCATCAGTCTTAGAATTACACAAAGTCAACAGAGGCAATGGCCTACATTGCCCTTGTCATGGCCTTGGTGCCCCATCAAAAGTTTCCCACAGACCATCGAGGTAATAAGACCATGTAGACTTTGGAAATTTTCCAAAGGAAATGCCCTCTGCAAAATGAAAACGGCCCTGCCCATGTTGCACTCACTGATCAAACTTCATGCCTGATGTACAGTACATCTTATAGTTGTAGATTTTTGCAAATCATTTTATTAGTGTAAAAAACCCAAAATAGAGTACATGTGCATTTGTCTCCAAATTCATCATGTAGCGATTAAAATTTAAACAAAAGTCGTCAATATGTAAACAAAAACAAGGAACTTGCAATGACAGTATGGAACTTTCAATCACTTTTTTTAAACCAGACCTTACAACGCACCACATAAGAATAGATTTACACACAATCTGTCACTCACAAAATTGTTCCTTTCATGTAATGGCAGGTAGCTAAACTTATGCAAAATAACCACTGAAAGGTTTAATTTGGGATATCAAAATTTTCTGGGGGGCAATCATAACATTTATGAGAACATGGATGTGCTGGGAGGAGAGGTTACCCAGGGGTTTTCGCCCATGGTGGATCCAAGGGTAAACTATGCACATCCCAGTTGCCCATATTAGGTTCCCTGGAGCTAGGGAAGGATACCGGAGGCAATAAATTAGCCTGCGTTTCTATCGAGGGCTTGCACAGGCAACGCACAATTACTGTGTATTACCACATTAATCACTGCAAGTAGACTCTCACATCTGCAGCAGGTGAGACCAGCGTTTATTTTTAGGATGTCATGTTCAAATGTCAAAAAATATTTGACACTCCCTGACACGGGCCGATGTTTGTCCTTTGAGAGGAAAGCCTTGTTTACCATTTTCCTGAAAAATCCTCCATAAAATCCTCCACTCTTGCGTCAAGACAATCTGGCTCAATTGATGCACGCAAAACTCATCAGTAAAATTGATGAGTTTCATCAAACTGTGTTGATCAGTGTCTAGACAAACCTCTACATGGTGGAAACATGTCATTACACTTATTATACAGCTTATTGTACATAATTCAAAGACAAAATAATAATTAGTGTCACCTCTTAACTGATTGAAAAGTAAACACCACTAAAAGCCTGCTGTGTAAATCTCTTATATAACCTTTTAATCTAAATTGATGCTGCACTGCATTAATTGAAACAGCAAATAAAAAAAAAAAAATATGCAAGTCCACACAAGGCCTAACACTCTAAAAGCTCTAGTGTTGTGATCTGCAGAGTGTGGGTTCGAGTCCCGGTCGTGACACTTATATCCACAACCATTATTGCTTCGCCCTTTAGACGGGACGTAGAGCCATAGATTCAATGTGTGGTGTTATGCATGTAAAATAACCCAGTGCACTTGTATAGTAAAGAAGAGGGGCTCGCCCCGATGTTCCTGGTTTGATTGGCAGCATTGCCCCACAGCACCTTGTAAGTGTAACCCATTACCTGGTGCTATGTAAAGGAATAGGTCTCATACATCAAAACGTAGCTCCCTAGCTCCGCATACCTTGCAAGATAAATATTGTAGTGCTTAGAAATGTAGTATTAAGCGCAGTATAAATGTAAAGTATTATCACTATTATTATGTAACATGATGAATAAAAAATGCTATATACAATGCCCTGCGTGTATCATGAAAACTAAAATGCCTACATGTTGTCCCGATGACCACCTCAGAAGCTGTCACCCAACAGGATGTATCCATAGAGGAAGTTAAATTATACCTGAATATTAGATTTAATTCCCTCCTGCTCCATGCACTAATGGGATTCCTGGCTGTATTAAACAGGAAATTCCCCTAAAAAACACTGAAGTTCAGGTGTGAACACCTAATTAAGGACAAAGCTTCAAACCTTTAGCTGGGGTGGAAGAGTATTTGAAGGGAAGCCTCAGATGATGGCTCTGTGCAATTACAGCCAATGCAATGGACATGTTGCTGTATGGTTTCAATAATTTAAACCAGCGTTTGATCTGGAGAGGAGGGGTTTCATAAAGCATAGAGCAAGGACCTTCCACTACGCATAAAGGAACATCTGTTTGTAAACTTTAAACTCTGATCCAGACCTG